>UYYA01000255.1:0-81388 GCA_900624975.1 Angiostrongylus costaricensis
TAGAAATTTTATATTTGTAAAGACGAAAAAAATTACGTAAAAACTACAGTTTTCAAATATTCCAGGTGAAACCACTACAGTTGGCTGGAGCAATGGAACTACAGAGATAACCGGTACATAAATTCCTTTATTATCATGTCATTATGAGGGTGTAGAAAGTTAACTTACTAGAAGTTTAATAATGAAAAGACAACAAAAAATTGTTTAAAAAAATGTGTGGTTTTGACTGACTTCAGGTGAAACCACTAGGAGAAGCAGTAGCAATGGAACTATCGAAATTACTGGTATGATAACGTTTTTCGTAGTCGACTTTGCATAAAAAATCGAAAGCTCTCGGCGTTGATTAATCTCTCAGGGATGAGTCGTATTTTCGACTTCATCAAGCATTGTTTGGAAGTGATTAAATGCATATCTGGCCTTTAAAATGACTCGCGGTGGTATACCGATGTATCGGACCAATGCTGCTATCCTCCCAGACAACTCTGGCACCAATTTGCCGACCCCGGTGGGATCGAAGGCTTGGTGGGCGCGGAGATCGATTCCACATGTGTGTCGTATAGTGCAAAGTAATAGTTGACCACATATTCAACATTCGAAAATATAATAATGGCAAATAAGAATTCCCCAATTTTGAGGTGAAACCACAGTAAGCGGTACTAGCAATGGAACTACCGAGATAACCGGGACGACATATTTCTTCCAAGTTCCCGGCAATAAGTATTTTAAAAATTTATTTCTTGGAAATGAGAACTTTTTTAGATGAGACGACTAGAAACGGTGGAGCGAATCAAACTACTGAGAAAGCCGGCATAGTTAAGAATCTTATTGGCGGTTCGGTTTAAAAATTCGAAATGAGAAGGCATATAAAGCCTATTTCACAATGGCTAATAGTGAAACATTTCGAATCACGAAGATCCGGTGATAGGTGCGGTTGCTATGAAAACGAGCATTTGTTCATGTCGTGTGTTCGAATTTCACCTACTTTCTCATATTCACGGGGAAGTTGCCGAACATTCGCTGAGGGACGTTGGAATTTTTTGCTAAAGGACACTTCGATCCTATTTCTAGTCATTTGATAGCAAGCGTTTCACCATATTGGGAGTAGCATGCGCTTATACTATGATAACTTGTAGCGCGGTGGATAGACGTGCTTTAAAAGACATAGTCAATCGCTCGATTGTTGCATCTGGCAACTCAGGCTCACTAAGCCTTCCATAGAAATAGCCTTTCGATCTATTTCATCTCAATCCTTGAGCAGACGGCCAATCCAAGTATTTAAGTGCCGAACATTAACCACTTATAGTTTTTTATTGCTATAATAATCTATTCGATGTGTAAAAAATATTTCTTTATAACAAATTTAGGAAGCGACAACGAATCCGGCGGCGAATTCCTGCGTGTTGTTTGAACGTCAAATCTAAATGATGAGCCATTTTGTCGGAAATAAAGGCTAAATTTGCTGTTCTGTTAAAATTCTGAAATTCTTAACCCTTTAATTTACTGCCTTTCTTCTTTTAATGGCAGGGTATGTTGCGAAATATAACTCGTATATAATTCTGAGATGTTTGCAAAACTCCGGACCGCAGGTGTATGCGGTGGAGAACGAACACGCGCTGTTGTCCTTACCGGGGAGCAGTGCACTTCACCACCACACTACCCGGATGGTCCGGAGTTTTGCAAATATCTCAGCACTATATACGAGTTATATTCTGAAACTCGATTCACGTGTAGGATTTCGAACGGCAAGAATCCTGCTTAAACTAGTTGCCTAAAAGGAATTAAACACCTTAGTAGATAACAGAAATGTTTTCACAAAGAATAAATTTTAAACCATGGAAATCTGTTTTTTAAATCATTCTTAAAAACCAGCAAAATTTAAATTATTGTTTTTAACCGCGCCAAGATGTCGTACTAAAGAATTAATAAACATCATTGATAGTTGCCAGGATCGACTTTCTATTAACCTCGGCATTGGAATATGAATGCGCCGTTTTCTTGTTCAGCAATAGCGAGGTTTTCAAACAGCATACATTTACTTCCATAGAGAAACACAATACAATACAACGCTAGCTGACGTTTCGACAGTATCGCCTTCTTCAGAGCCGCTTTTTTTCGTGACTTCCAATGAGGAAGTTTAGAACGGCTGATTATAGTCGCATGTGGTTGACGACACGGCGGCTCTGAAGAAGGCGATACTGCCGAAACGTCAGCTAGCATTGTATTGTATTGTGTTTTTCTATGGAAGTAAATGTATGCTGTTTAAAAACCTCGCGATTGCTGAACGAGAAAACGACACAAACATCATTGATTTAGGAGCCGTCTATACAATACTTAAGCCGGATGCATTTGATGCTTGATAAAGCCGAAAGAGTTGCCAAGGAATTTATCAAAACCATTCACCTCCTCCTCTAACTTTCGTTCATTCAAATCCGTAGAACTGCTGAAATAAGTTACAGTAAGAGCAGTAATCCACAAGGGAATTTGCAGATGGCATAGTGCTTATTGTCTTTGCTAGGAAAGCAATCTATTTTTTCGGCACTCATTTGAAATGCGAAATCGTTCCGGGATAATCAAACGAAAACATCCACAACTATGCGTTGTGACAGATAATAGCTGTCATACTGGATACCTATTTTTTATTTACCTCTGTGTGACTAAACAACATGTGCTCCTTCACTGATGACCTAAAGCGGAGTCAATAAGAACTCTATTTGGCTAACGTTTCCACGCCTTCGTCTTCTTCGAACCCGATCATCCCAGTAGGTACACATTCGTTCGATGGCATCACGGAGACCTACATCGGAAGAAGGAACAACCAGCGGATCGATCTCGCTCTGAAGAAAGAGGAGGTAGCGAGCCATTGGCCGAATGAAGTGTTTTGTCATCCTCGTCTTAGATTATTAGTGAAAAAATACGTATTGACTAGTCGTACCGAGGAAAAAAAAAGGAAAGGAAAATCGATTTCTGAAATAACCCACGTGTATTTTTTTATTGATGAAATAGCATGGGTTTTAATATAAAAAAAGCTTTATTCGGTCAATGTTTCGGTGCCTTCGCATTCTACAGCCCTAATTTAACCGGGTCGATTGTCCATAGTTTCCTCTTTCCATGTAGGTCTTCATGATGACATCGGGCTAAATCTAGTGGAGTACCGCTCGATTGAAGTATCGTCACTCAGCAGCGCTCTTTTATACAATGATGTTGTTTCTGTACTGAATGTCCGTTGATTATGGTTTGTTTTTCTATCGTTCTGCAGTCGGTATCTTTACCGGCTGGCGGAGAACGTAATAATATTTCAAAAACCTAGTTTCATTTAACGTCGGTGTGGCTAATCAACATCGATTCTTTCATGGACAAGCTAAAACAGTGTCGAAGAAAACCTTAAAAACTTCGTTATGAAGCCTATGTTATCTAGTAAAATGAAAAATAGATATGCCTAAAGGCTTTGAAATTCAGAAGTAAAATTATGTTTTGACTAGTCTGTTTTCGTACAACACGAGTTTCCCTCTCCCGTGGGTTTACCGGTTACTTTATAGCTTAGCAGGAATTAGTCTTTTCTTTGTGAACTTAATGAATGTCCAGAACATTTTCCTAGCCAATGGTATGCAAAATAACAAGCTCACTGTCTTAGAGTGAATTCATTATTATGTTTACAATAGTGCCATCAACAAGAATGTCAACCATGCAATAACATTGCAAACGAATAACGTTTCTGGATAGTCGATTAGCTTTGAGGGTTCGACGACTCTGTGTTCGATTCTGCATCTGGTCGTGGGTGTCTGTTCCATAGTCGCCATTTGCTAGATGACGGCAAGTTTACATAAACATAAGAGGGCAGGCGTGCGACCAGCCACAGAACAAGCCATAGCCGTGTCATGCCACCGTACTGGACGGTGCTTCTATTCCTCGTTTACGACGCTCGGAGTATTCAAGTAAATCAGCACCATCGAAATGCCGGTGTTTATTTCCGTGTCAATCAAAAAGCTGTCGACTACATAACCGGTGAGCTTACTTAATGAGCAATGCAAATCATACAAAGAAGTACTAGAAGAATACCCCAATCTGCCGGCGTAATGGGATGAAACATCGAAAACAAGTTTTCAACTAGTGGCTAAGTTTTGTGACAAGTTTGATAGCTCATGTGGAAAAGTATTTCTAACGCTTATAATTTGAAGAATTCCATTACTCTTCAACATTCCTGAGAACAGCATGGATTTATTCTTTGAATGGCCTATTTTCGCGCTTGTTGAAGAATCTATGATTAACTCCACTTCCTTGGCATTCTGTTGACAGGACAATTTCTTCAGAGCTCTGAAGTTATCGCATTGGAACTTACCAGATCACCATCACCACAAGTAATCAGCGCGCTTAACGATTGGGAAGGAATTTCAGCGCCTAGCCAATAGGTTTCTTCTAGGATAGTAGCAATTCTTTTGCGATAATGATGAGTTTAGTACAATCCTAATATTTCTAGCAGATGGGCTGCTATTCATCAGTCGATTTCCCAGAATGATAAAAGTCTTTCCTCATTCCGGGAGCAGAGTGCGAATCACATCGCATACGTCACGAATGCAGTAACGTCTCCTTCTTCAGCACTCCACAGATTTTTTTACTCTAATCGAAGAAAGTTTTATGGCAGTTGAGTAACTCATATGGATACGAAGGCAGTTAAACTGTTTGCTTCCAAGTACTGTGTAGGCCTCACTACTTCTACTTTTCGAGCAGTAGCCGTAATCTCTGGAGGTGATCCTATCCTTTGGTGGGCTGGTCACGAATGGAAGATCTGTCATCTTCTATCCTAGTAGGCATGCTGATTGTTGGTTGGGCACGTGTTTTCCTGAAATATTCAAGTTTTCAGGACCTGGTCGGTAGCTATGGGTTCAGGTGATTTTTTAACTTTTGACTAAAACTCGAACACGATCTAGGCTTTGGTTTACTGTCAGTTGAACTTTCAGACTGAGACAAAAAGCATCAAATACTTCAAGAATATTGCTTTCATTTTAGAGCTGGCGAGCGATGCAATGCCTCAAATTCTCAACAACATGCACCTGCCAGATGTATCAGTCAGTTTAGCTACAATTTCAAAAATCCACATCAACAGAGTCGAAAGACCAGCAATTCAAGCAAAGTTCGTCCGCGATAAAGGTAAGTGGAATGCTAAAATGATGTAATGCTTTTTTAGTGCAACATACCTTCCAGTCGTGAAAAAGACGTGAAATAGTCAAAAATCGAGGATTGGTTTTGCCTACATAGTAATCATTGTCTCGAATTAACACAGTTGTCCAATATTCGATAAAGGTGATCAACCTTTCAAATCGACAATGTTGTCAAATACTGATTGGTTGGATGACAGTAAGACACGACTTAGGTGTGCGAGCGAATGTGAGCTTACCGTTCCTGAGAACAAGTGCCGATTGCGCTGTCGACTACTTTATCCCACTTGATGGTTGGTATCGATTTTTTCTAGTTTTTTGCACTACTTTGAATAGTTTTTTATTAGTGAAATGAAGGGCATTTGATTCATTACAGTCTTTTAGAATGCTGAATTTTTAACTCCATGTTAAATCTAGACAGAAGTCCTTAAATTTCTCCTGCATGAACAACAGAAATGTTTACACCAAAAACTTTCACATGCTAAATTCACATTTTCCTTCAAGTTTCTGGGGTTTTGGGGTTTTTTGTATCCCTTATTGCTTTTTTCCTAAACAAATTCTTTAAGCTACGGTACCGTTGAGAGTGAATCAGTACGGGGAGCTCATGTTTACATCGTAGCGGCTACTGTTTATCAACATTTTGTGCCGCGATTTTATTTATTATATTTTAGCGCCATAAAAACAATGACACATATCTTCTGGTCTTTTTTAAGAGGATCCGATTTTTCTTAATAACAGCTGCATTTTTGATTTTTTCTGGAAGCTTCAATTTCAACGAGCTCGTCTGTCGTTTGTTTTTTTTCGACAGAATTCTTTCGTTATAGGAAGTTTTGTTGTCGAACTACATAATTTCACTGTCGATTTGGAGCTGCATATAAGTAGAAATGAATCTTCCGGTACAAATATCATCGAGGCAAGTGTGATCTCACGCGTCAATCGATATTTGAGGAAGAATTAATAATTAAAAGATCACTTGTTTTCGAAGTAAACATTAAATTCTACTTGAACTACAATGTTTTGAAGGAGAAGGCTAATTTTCTTCAAGAGGAATTTTGGCAACTCATGAAGCGACTTGATATTTTTCAGTTATTTTGAACTAACCAACAAAAGAAATGATCCTGATGTGTGGCACAATAATAAGAATTTGTAAAATCCTTCGAAGAAATCTTTGAAACAGCAGGTTGACACGCGGAAAAAGTTATCAGCCGAATGATTCGAATATTGCGATATTCTTGATAATTGATAGTTGAACGGCCCGTTCTCACTGGTTGTGCGGACCCCAGCATAATCACCACTTTTCGGAGAATTGCTGGCTAAGCCATGTTGGTTCCTTGGAATCCCGAGGTCAGCTTGGACAAAGTCTGCTCCAGGTCTTCACCACAACAGGCAGTCGCAGCCCTTGTGGATCAGAGAAAGATTTACCACCATGCGACTTTGATACCAGGACGGTGGTGGAACCTGGTATTGGTTTACTCTTAGCTAGGCTTCGTGATGAGAAACGCGGACTCCTTCACAGCTTGACAGATCCTGACGGGAGGACGAATCCCTCGCTGTACATCGCAGTCCGACACCCAGAAACACCTCCCAGCCACTATGAGGTGGCATACCGTGGGGAGGATTGCGATATTCAAGATGAAGTATTAGAACAGATGGAAAGAAAAACACCATCTTAACCCTTTTATTTAGTGCCTTTTTCTTTTTAATGGCAGGGTATGTTGCGAAATATAACTCGTATATAATGCAGAGATATTTGCAAAACTCCGGACCGCAGGTGTATGTAGTAGGGAACGAAGCTGGCAAAAGCTGATGGCAAAAGATCAATAGAACTAGCTGAGAGGCAGGCAAAACGAAGGACCCGGATAGTGTGGTGGTGAAGTGCGCTACTCCCCGGAAAGGACAATAACGCGCATTCGTTCCTTACCGCACATACCTGCGGTCCGGAGTTTTGCAAATATCTCAGCATTATGTACGAGAAAAAGCACCATTTCATTGTTTCTGTTAATGATGTGCTTTTTCTCATAGATAGATATCATTTTTAGGCAAGAACCTTCCGTGTAGGTCAAAAGGTCTAAAAATTCCGTTACAGGTTTATAGAAATTTTGAAAGCATATGATATCCAATAAATGAAATAGTCCATCACAAATTCAATCGGTTTAGGTTCCTCACTGCGAAACAACACATTCCAACGTCACAGTTCTACTTGACCAGGACTCATTGCTGATGATGGTTCAAGGAATATTACAGTCAACCGTGTGTTGTAAAAGCAAATAACCTTATCTAGCATTATTAGACAAAATCAGTTAACTTTTACACGCGAATGGATGTTTGCTTTCCCGAAGGTTTTTCGGGAAACCCATCTTCTTTTATGGAGTTTTAAAATTCACCATCCTTTTCCAACTTAGGACAGAAGAAATACTAATGAGCAAAGATCATATTGAAAGTCAACCTAGTGTAGTAATTTTACCTTGTTTGGTAATTTGGTTTAATTCAGATCTCTGACGCTGTAAAAACGAAAATCTGCGAAGTTATTCTGGATGCCGTAAAGTTTGTTGACGCTCAAGAGATACAGGTCTTTCTAGTCATTCTTGTTTTTCCTCTTACCTGTAAACCCGTCAAGGATCAAGTAACGTGAGCTGGTAGCAGTAAACTCTTCAGGAATCCTTGCCTTATGCTAAACCTTCCCATTGGAATCCTTAGGCACAAAGGATACGGAGAACTGCAAGTTTTTTACATGAAGCACTGTATTCTCACCGTTTGCTTACGACGGAAAGATAGTCCTAGTTCATCTGTCGGGCTCTGTCGTAGCCGAAATTTTCCTAGCACGGCAACCGTTCTGTGCATTCGATGGGTGCGATGAGGTGGTAAATTATATAGAACACTTGAGCTGATGTTCCGTAAAATCTAGACTTCTAGCAGATAATTGGCAGATTACAGCCTAAATAAAACACGGCTTTTCTATTGGGCGAATTAATCCTTAGACTTTTTCGCATCATTTAGACGAATTTTTGTTCTATTATAGTCAATGGACGGCTTCACAGCATCCACCATTGCAACATCAGCCGATTTCGCATTTAATCCCGTAGAATTTGGAGCGAGCCTTTGCGAGGAAGGTTTTTTTTCAAGATTTTCTTGTTTATAAATTCAACAGGATCTTTCTGTTGTACTGTCCTTCTTTTTATTCCATGATCCTCACGTAAATTGGTCTATTTCGTCTTTGAGGACGAGATTTTAATGGTCGCACATACGCTTATTTTTCTAAGAATTATTTAGAACTTATAGATTGAACGGCTTCACGAGCCTTCTACTACATTGGCCAATGTGGTAGAACCAACTAATAACACAACATCTTCTGGTACTTGGACTGTCAACTTGGACGTTATCTCTCCGCCAAAGTTTAGCAACGAGGTAACCTTAAATTAACTGGTCTTATAGATTTGAAAATGGTAAGACATTAAAGCAAAAACCTAAAAAAATGTCATCAGACAAGTTAATTCTATTTTGTTCTATTTTTGGATCATGGTGCATTTCCATTGCCGTACGTCCATCTATAGACAATCTTTCGTAACGTTGCTTCCACTAGAGTTACATTTCAAAGACACAGCAAAATTTGTAAAGGTTGAAGATTAAATATGGATTTTATGTCGATGAAGGCTTTCATA
The DNA here is from genome assembly GCA_900624975.1 of Angiostrongylus costaricensis. Taxonomy (NCBI): domain Eukaryota; kingdom Metazoa; phylum Nematoda; class Chromadorea; order Rhabditida; family Metastrongylidae; genus Angiostrongylus; species Angiostrongylus costaricensis. The sequence continues at coordinate 8,813 of UYYA01000255.1, forward strand.
AGTCCGTAGGTGGATTTGCTACGAATCATGGAGGGATGAAGGGTCTGGTTAGCTCAAGGCCTTGATCGAACCAAGAACAGAGTGAGCAGTATTGGCAAAAACAGTACTGCTTTACAAACCGAAGATTAAAGAGCGAAAATTTTCAATTATTTCTTAAAGCAATATTTTCAGGATGTTGTATTCGGTATTGACGGCGGTTTATTGTTTAATGGCTTACCTGCTGAAAATGTTGGCCTTCCCACAAATCTGAATACCAGCGTTCTTCAAGAGAAGGTTTGTTTAAAGAGAGGTTCACAAGTAAACCAAGTTACGGTGTGGTTCTCAAAGTGACATACGATTTCATCTGACAATCACCAACGCTATCCATAAAAAATCAAACATCAACCGCAGTTTATAGCAGCTATAGATGCAGCAATCATTAAGGGACAGTAAAAATGAATAGCGGGAGGGTGACACAGTGGTAGGGATGCTGATTTTCACGGGCACGGTGTTGGTTCAATCTCTCCTCAGGCTCACCGGGCCTCTCATACTTCCAGGATGGAAAAATTGGTGCCATACATATCTGGAAAAGGTTCAATCTCTAAAATTCAAGTGAGAATGCTTTAGCTCAACTATATGGACTCCAGCAAGAATCGTCATGACAAGCATTTAATGACATACATAACGAAAGAAAAATCCTCAAGCGTCAGCAGAATCCACACCCAAAAGTTGGAGGACCTTTGTGGATAATGCATGCGACGAAAAAAGAATCAAAGTTAGAAATAGCTATGATCCTCATAGGAAGTGTGAAAAAATAATGAATACTCTAGCACCTCAAACACATGCCCCATGCCCATGCTTTTCCGATATATTGTGGCTTAGGGTCTTCCTCGACGGCAAATTTAGACGTAGATCTAACGTTCAGCATGCTGAAGTTGAGAAGATCGAAATTTAAAGCCGGTATGGGAAACTCGTAATAAATCTATGTTACGGTGAGACACAGAAAGCTGCACGTGGCTGGAATGTCAAGAGTGCACTATTTCATTGATCAGCACCTTGTTGGAAAAGCTTTTCTGTCCTTAAAGTTTTGATAGCCTTACGCTTTCCCAAGTCATCAACACTTGTGAGTTACCGCAGTTACCGACCATTTTCTTGGAAGGACGGGTTCTGGATGGAAATAATCCGGGAGATCCTGCTGACTTTAATGCTATTCGATACCGCAGAACATCCTGAACACGATAAAGCGTAAAATATTACAAGTACAAATTAATACTAATGTATAACTTCTGTCTTAAAGGAACATACTCAATGTTGATACACTGTACTGTTACATAACATTTATATTAAATGTTATAAAACTTCAGATGATTGGTATTCTTCTAACCGACAAGGTACCAAACACATTTTTCTCACATATTTTTGCTAACAGAATGGGTATTGTGCACCACAGGTATGTCTAATATTAAGATCTTGGCTTTTTATTTTAATCATATATTTTTATTTGCATTACTTACATGGTAGCTGATAACAACACCGGCTTCTGCACGATGTGGGCAATGATGTATGTCCGGAAGAAAAACAAGTTGTTATCACCGGACATTATCATTATATCCACCATCAGCATCGTGTATAAAAGGGCATCACTGAGTAAGGATGCCTCATTCGAGGAGATGGCTCACTGAAGAAGACCTAACTCGACACGAAGGCGAAGTTGTCACGTCGAGGCGAATAACAAGCGAGGACCAACGACTCGGATCATCGGCTCTGAGGAAGACGAAGACGTCGAAACGCTAGCCGAAAATAAATATCATTATCAACCTCGTGTAAGCTCATCAAAGAAAGAATACTTACATGGTAGACAAAATAGTCCTACATCCTTACTTGATACTTGAACCGCCCGTCCTCACTGGTTGTGCGGCCCCCAGCACAATCTCCACTTTCGGCGATTTACTGGTTAAAGCCATTGCGGTTCCTTGGAAACTAGAGGTCAGCCAGGGCAAAGTCTGCCACAGGTCTTCACCACCACGGATAGTCACAGCCCTTGTGGATCAAGAGATTTGCCAACATGCGACTCTGATACCAGGACGGTGGTGGATTCTGATATTGGTTTACTCTTAGCTAGGCATGAAAACGCCGGTCTCCTTCTCAGCTTGGGAGACCCTACCAGGGGATGAATCCCCACTGTACATCGCAGTCCGACACCCAGGAACACCTCTCAGCCACTATGAGGTGGTAAACCGTTTGGAGGAGTCCTATATTCTTAATCAAAATAGTTTTGTTAGCTTCCCTCTATTTTCCTCGTCAACCGCTAATATTTTAAATCGCACTTATGCAAAACCAGAGGTTTGGTTTTAATTTTAGATATGTGAAATTTTCTCAACAAATTTTGAGACCAAAAACATGGGTTTATCAAGGGCATCTTTCTATAATTCTGCTAAACAGTGCTTCCAAGCGAATTCTAATCAAAAAGTTTGCTCATTTGGTTTCGAGTCTGTACTTCGCTTTATTTTTATGAAAAATTTGTTTAGGTTTGAAACTCAAGACCTTCCGAAACCGATCAAGAGAATCGCCCACATGATGTGCTCTAAGTGTTTTCTGGATATCTCGGCAAATATCACAGAGTACGATTTTCTGAACGAAAAGAGAACAAAAAGAAAAAACTCTTACCTTCTTCATTCATTCATTCATTCTTAGGTGTTAAGTTATTGATTTGCCGTTTTATAAGGCCTTTTGACAATGTAGACTACACGGGTTGACAAAAAATTTTGTATTTCAGGCAACCTCGGGTTGAAATTAGTGGGAAAGACGGAGTTCGTGTCGAATTGGCCGGAAACGTTCTGATACAATTTAATGGCCGTGACGACCTTTACAATTTAATTCACGCTAACACAAAACTTCATGTCACCGTAAGTACTTGATTATTCAGCGGTGTTCAAAATAATCAGTACTTAAAGCTTTTAAAGGTGCCAAGAAATACTAATTTTCCAACATGGCCGTTGAGTAGTTGAAAAAGAACTTGCTTAATTCAGTAAGTACCCACTTAACCCACAACGCATCCGCTGCGCTTGCGCGGGTGTCGGTGGGATACGAGCAATTTTTGTCGAAATCACAATAATGTTAACTTTCTATTTTCTGCCTACTACAATTTTTATGGCAAGGTATGTTGCGAAGTACAACCACAACAAAGTTGAGATATTTGCAAAACTTCGGACCGAAGATGTCTGCGGTGGGGAACGAAAGCGCTATTGTCCTTTATTGACACCTGCGGTCTGGAGTTTTGCAAATATGTCGGCATCATTGCGGCTGTATTTCGCATTATATCCTACCGCGAAAATGGTACTAGGTAGAAAATAAAAAGCGAACATTGTGATTTCAACTACACCCTCGGCTTAACTGGATTCAATGCCGAAGTGAGCTCCCCAGATCAATCCCGTTGACGGGTGATTGCTGATGGCGCAAATTTTCTGTCGGTTGCGGCCTTTCTAGTTTTCTAAAAACAAAAAGTAATTTTTCAATAATTAGATCGCCTTAGGGCTTATGAACAACAGAGCATTGTATGAGAAACTTTCCTTTGTCGTTGTATTGGTATGTATGGTAGGTATGCTAATGTTTAATATGTACTACTGTGGTCCATTATGCAGATACATTTAACACTTGGAAGTATAGGAAAAGGAGAACGTCTCATAAGGAAAAAACCATTGTAGTGCAAGAAAAGTCATTTTGGTAACTGCGGTATCTATTTTCTTATTTACGAATTGCGAGTCAAATGATTTTACCGCCGGCTATATCATCGAGTTGCTACAAGTAATTTACTTGTTTCAAATAAAATCCTTAACACATAGAAAGCAACGTGAGCTATAGAGGGCTCATAAGCACTACATACACTCTATACATAAACATTAGTATTGATCTGTCATCACGTTGTTTTACCCCAAAGAATTTTGCTAGGCAAAGTATGAGCAAAGAAAGTGAATAAAAGTTTACTGAAGTGAAATATTTAGCATAAAACACGTCTCGTCGTGGCAATGTTAAACTGCACCCATTTCAGCTGAAACCGACGATCAGACGCTCACAACTTTACGGTGATGTCTCGCTTACACACGTCGACGTTAGGGTTTTTGACGTCAGTGACGTTTCCGACTTATAATAACGAGCGTTTTGTTTTTTTATTGCTTTGAACACTTTATTCTTTCTCAGACTTTCGGGCTTCATTTCTTCTTTTTGGTCATTTTTAATGGGAAAATTTAGATATCACTTCAAAGGTCTTGCTTGACAAAAAGGGGCAACATTTCAAGCACACCTTGTTTGGCTATGAAAACAAGAAAAACGTTCCAGCTTGGAGTCGGCGGGATGTTATCGAAGCCGATCGAGAAACTCGTCTCATTCGTTGTACCACGAGTATTATGGCCACAAGTGAAGAAGCGCATACGATTCGCTTTCAATAAAAGAGGTCCTTTCATTTTCTTTTTAGCATTTTGGCGACATCTAGCAATATTATAAAATTTACTGATACGATTCGTGCACCCCTCTTGAAACAATCACCACCGTTCTTTGCGCTTTGCAGAGAGAACTTAGCTGATACTTTGTAGGAAAAGAGGTTTGCAGAATGAGCTGGAAAACATGGATTTTAAATTATGACCCTATGAGTGGTCCTCCAACCAAAGTAAGCGAAAAAATTGTTGAAGTTCTGTAAGATCTCTGCAAAGATTACTCTGTCTTCAGGAATTATTGGATTAAGTCGAATCATTTGAGCAAGCAGAATTTCTATATAGACTCCTCTTTATGGATCATATCCAAACCGCATGGTGCGTGCAGTTCAGTGGTTAAAGGTGCTCTCCAATAGACACAGGGCCGATCATTTCTTTGATCACACGCTCCAGACTCACCTAGCCTTTCCCTATTATTTCAATTTCATTATTATTTTTATTTAGGAAGATTTTAATTTCATTATTATCATTCTTTGGAAAGGTTACATGACGCATCGCTGATGGATTGATCAAGGCCGGACACCTTACCCCTTATTATTCATTTAGGCCGTGGTGTACAGTGAAGCAAGTCCACGTTATAAAGAATAAATATCTTAGCTAACGGTGGTTTAAAGTGTTCGTTTTAATGTTCAAATCATTCGAAATGTTTGCTACTCCAAGTGAGGTTCCAGTTGAGATTCCTTTAAGCAACGAAATCTTTATAACACTTCTGTTTCACCAAAACTAAGAGCATAAGAAGAACCTTAACGCGGTGGTGGACTAATTTTAAAGTCGTTGCGCGCGATAGCCCATCACCGTCCGTGCATCCTCTTCAGTCCATCTATGGAAGTTGACGAACAGATTTACAACAGATTGAGAATTCGCTTCCAAAAGTCAAACCTCGAAAAAAGGAAAACTTGTATGGAAAGGCAAAAAATACTAAGACACGGTCTATTTCTTCATATGTTCACTTACGTTCCATCATTTCCATTAGGACTAATACCGAATCCTCATCGATAGTGTATATGCGTTATTACACGGAGAAACTCCATCTTAAAAACCGAGTAATTCAAACACCTTCTAGTTTTTTATGGAAACTTTCTTCTAAATTTGAAAAATAGAACGGTGGAACGAGGTTTCTTACCGTGAACGTATGCTTGGATTATCGTAGAACATCGTTTTGTTCTAGGTATACAACTGCCCGTCGTGTGCGGTGTCACGCTGGATCATCTCTCATTGTCCTATATCGACCACGCCGCTGTCGTCAACACTGATTTCACTTTCGATTTACCTCTATTTGTTCATAAATTTAAATTGTATCTCATTAAAAAAGCTGAGATGTTTAACGGCTTACCTACTTATGTTGAAATTTAAGCAAAAGAATTTTATACATAAAAAGTCCGATTTCATATGTAATGGATGCAATTTTTGGCCAAAATATGAAGTATTTTTCGAGAGCTCTCTGTGTTAAGGTTTTGATCTCATCGAGAAAGCATCGTCCATATCACCGCAAAATTGAGAAATACCCAGCATGGAAAGAGTTATCACATCTATTCAATCGTTATTGCAACTGGTTCGCCGCCACATAATGGTCAAGGGTGTTTATAGCCATCAAGAGTGCGGTTTGAGGTTTATCCCTCATCAGGGCTAACTAAGCTGTTCGGCTCCACATTTTCATTCGGAAATACAGCTAAACCTATATCATAGTAAGGCCTAAAGAGCTACGTCTTGGGCGAATAATGTGTTCTTGTTCCTTGAGCGAACCTACTTGATATCTCTGACGCGTGACAGGGAAGAATAAATATTTCACCTACCGCTACCAGTTTGAATTAGCTGATAGTTGACGAGATTACAGGTGACACAGTTGCTAGTGGTGATAGAGTAGGCTTCGGTTCACTGCGTCGATGACCACGACATGAAGGATTTAATACTGCAACATCCTTGGTCACAACGGATCGCATTGCAGTGTAATTTTTATTTTTCCGGTCAAAGTTACTTCCATCTATATCGCTTCGTACTTTTCTTTTCAACCCAGCGCAATCTTCCAAGTTTCCTATTCATTGCAGATGTGGTTTATTGCAGTTTTGAAAGGACAGGGAAGTAAAAAAAAATTCAAGAAAATAGGCTATTAAACAAATCCACCTTTTTTATATCATCACCAATTTTTTGACATAAGAATTTTATTTAAGGCAGTTACTGAAGTTTCTTTGACCAGGTAATCTTCAGTGGTAGCAGGATAATCCAGAAGACAGCCTCATGGGAATTTGTCTCGCTGACCACAGTATAGGTGATTGTTGCCAACAAAGTGCTTTGCTAAGATCGACATCGTCCGTACCGTTGGAAGTACGACTTTATTTCATGAATTTTGACATAGCAACGCTGTTTAAAATAACTTATCGCACGCGATATCGCAATGATCTGAAGTGTCCTGCAATACATGCCGGAGTACTCACAGAATCAATCCAACGCACTGAGCCTCAGTACGTTTGGAGATGGAAAATTCGTGCCCTAGTTCCTTGCAAGGATAAAAACAGCGATATGACACATTAGTAGGCCGCAATAAGTTTGTACTACAAGGGCTAGCTATGCCGTGACTGGGTAGAGTGAAAAGTCCATCCCTCAGCAATTAATCAACACCGAACGCCTTAACATAACAGTTTACAAATTAATAAACTTCATCTTTTCTACCACCGGAAAATTACATCTTTAATTCTTTTTATTCAATCACTTCGTGTGAGAATCTCTAAACGAATAATGAATCCGTAAAGAAGCCTGATTTATCCACGAGAGTAAGCGATGGCTTGTTGAAGCAATTTGAGAATTCCCAGATATCTCTTTTCAGAGGGGCTATCGAAAACTATTAACAGATGCTAATTTTTTATTTGCTGCCTGATATAATCACTACTAACAGACTTCTGTGCTGGAAGCTGTGCTGGATTTGTAAGAAGCGGTAATAGCGAATGCTTGTGCGTTTTCGTGCAGTCTAATTAACCGATGTAAGATTCGGGCAAGGTCAGCTTCAATTCAGGCAGGATTTTTCTGATCAAAAGTATCTCCGATTGATTTCTTACCGCTGCAAACTTTAGCCCTGTTTTAACAAGGCGCGTGTAGCGTAGTTGGTCGAAGTGAATACACTCCTCAGTACACACATGATCCATGGGTTATGTACATTTATCGGGTATATAAATTCCTACATCTATCTGGGAACGGTACCAGATTTATAAGAGTCTATGAATACATTTAAATGATATGTCAGTGAATTGTTTGAAGTTCACTGTAAACACAAGTTTCAACGCTACGAAACTAAGTTTATTTGAATCCATGGCGCATCTCTAAGGGATTGATCAACGCTAAGAGCTTTATTCAGACTTTCAATAATGTTAGCAGTACCGTATTCAACAAGATACCACTAAGGATTTTGTTATCGACTTTGTTCATATTCATGAGCTTGTAATACAATTAGAATTAGCATGTTATCATATTGTTGAGGCCCTCATTGACGAGCTCGCCCTCGTTCCGGTGATGATGACGTTCACGGTTCGAGTGATTTCGATCTTTCACGTTGCTTTGCTTCCACTTTCTTATTGTATCGTTTAATCATCCCAACGTAACTTTCCAAATAATCGTTAAATTTCGAGTCTCTTGGCAAAACATTTTCCTGAAGCATATTTCTTTACTGTTTTCACCAATATAGCGGTCTTTGAATCCATCATTGTTTTGCTTTTCTTATACTCATTTCATTGAAAGCTGTTAGCTTACAGTAATATAACCTAATAACAATGTTGTGGGTAAGCATGCATGTATGTATGTATATGTGTATGTATATATGTACGTATATATGTATGTATATATGTATATATGTATGTATATGTGTATGTATGTATGTATGTATGTATGTATGTACGTGTGTGTATGCACGTGTATTTGTGTGTGTAGGTGGTGTGCTTATATGGCTCCGCAGCAATGTAAAGACGTTAGGAAATTGGCGCAATAATTGCTCTACCAAGGAAGACACAACCGTTACCCTTGTGCTAAACCTTAAATGTCCCGGATTTCCCCACAACCATTTCTTCATCACTGATGAACGAAAAACTATCTACATGAAATGACAGCCATGACAATAGGACAGACATGGTGCAAGCAACAGTTCATTTAGACGTTCAAAACTCAACCATTTCATCTTGTGCTGAAATCTCTAACCTAGTGACTACCTCTTTGAGAGAAGAGAACTGGTGGACTTTTCTTTTTGATGGAGAAAACTCTTATGTGACTTACTTCAGCGAAGTATTCAACTAGGCAAATGTGTAGAAAAACGTATTGAATCGCCGACTGTATTGCTTGATATCGTTGACTACGAAGATCTCTAACAACGTCAATCATCGACGCTTCCGAATTTTCGCGAATTTTTTGTGCCGCATAATCGATTGCTGTAATTTCAACCCGTTTATTACAGTATAACTTAGGATGCGATTAAATATGAAAGTATTTTTAATGCTGTACCGATAAACGTGGCACTTCGACCTATGCCGGCCGAACAGTGCACGGTGATTGGACTGCCGGCAGCTAGTGTACGTGCCAGTTTGAACGTTCCGATAGTTGGCTTCGGATTCAGTGGCGCCGTGTGATCTGGCCAATCAAAATACGCAAAATGGTTAACGGTAAAGGTCTTGTTCTCACTGAAAACGACAACGTGGAACGATATTTTACTCCAAAACGAACACGTCTAGGTACATATCTGCAATATGTCTTGCTGCGGTCATTGTATCGAGCAATTTTTTGGTACGCTATCCCACAGCAATGGCGTGAGTAACGCTGTAGCCAGAAACGCCCTACAGTACACACGGGATCGGTCCCCGCGTCCATGGTCTACGAAGTCTTCCATTCCTCTGGGGTTAGCAAATTGGTACTAGACTAGTCTGAAAAGATGGCAGCACTGGCTCAATACATTGGTGGGCCAACGCGAGTCATTGGAAAGGCCAGTTATGCATTCAGTCACTTCCAACGGTACTAAATGGAGTCCACTGCATGGTGCATCCCTCAGGGATTGATCTACGGCGAGAGCATTATCCTTTTTATTCAGCCCTAAGCGTGATTTTCCGGCTTCCAATTACTACTTGAGAAATTTGCCATCTTAGTGAATGTCCTTCTATGCTGGCTGAATTGATTCTTCTCGAGATCCTTGGGTTGGTTGCAATGCCAGATCCTTATCACCTACAGTCTTCGCGCTTTGAGGATGGCTGGAAACATATTTAGGACAGCTCTGGCATCGATTTGTCTACGCCGAAAAAATGGGAATTGGATGACCATGGCGGATCGAGCAAACGATGATGTGTGTGTTGTGGAACATCCTAATCCTGCGCTGGCGGGTGCCAATGAGGCGGCGCAAAGATAGGTAATCAGTCAGCATCAAAAGACAGAAGTAGATGAAGGTTGTAGAGAATCTTCAGTGATTTTATTCTTATCTTATAATTCCTATTCGGGTAATAGTAAAGTGACGATTTTCACAGTGAAAGCGCAAAAACTTTCAGGAAGAACCGAAATCCAAGTGGAACTCATCCTACAGAATCACATAGACATTATAGGCGAATCGGTCTTATTTAGACGCTTACATAGTATTCCTGTAGCTTGTAATTTACTACTTTGTCCAGTAGGGAAGTATTTTGTAGTTGTCAACAAATTAAAGACGTTTCTTACCTCCATCTTACATCAAGTTCTGTATGTTTAATTCCTTCAAATGGGTCCGGTTTCAGCGATTTAACGGTAACTATATAACTGCCATAACTACCAGCATCTTTCTTATCTTTCGGAAGATAGAAACAGCATTTTTCATGTTTACCTGGAGAAAAGAGCTCGATCAGTTATGAAGTATTCTATATTCAACATGAATAATCTTAATGATACAACCACAGTGATGCTTAGATATTTGCAAAACTCCAGAGTGCAGGTGTCTGCGGTGTGGAACGAACGCGCTACCACCCCTTCCGAGTACTAAGATGTTCACCACCAAACCATGCCAGTATTTCGTTTCGCCTGTCTCTCAGCCGGTTAACGATCGACCATCACAATCAGTGGTCAACGGGATTAATCGGATTGGTCTGGCGCGTATAAATCGGCATTGAACCCAGTTAAGATGGGGCTGGCTGACTGTGAAACAGGTGAAATGAAAGACCTGCATTGTGGTGGTGAACACGTTAGTCCCCCGAAAGGGTAATAGTGAGTTCGTTCCCCACCACATACACCTGCAGTCCGCAGTTTTACAAATATGTCAGCACCATTGTGGTTATATCACACATAATATCCCGCTGTGAAAAATTGTAAAAAGAAGTAAGGAATCCTAATTATGACAGGCATAAAAGAAAAATCGGAGAAGAATTCATAAATTGTTTCAGAATGTCTCATAAAATTAAGCATGGAATCTTACCTTCATTAAAATTGCATAGCATCACTATCACCTTGCTTTTTTCTGATGCCACCATATGCCAAAAATCGCCTACATATTCTTGTAATGGTCCCTATAACTTTTTCGTACTGCTACTTATGAGATAAGGCACGTTTTTCCGAACCATACAACCACTTATATGGTATGCGTAAATCAAAGCAGTATTCCGAATAAGCTGTGTGACTAATTCATTGCGGTAAACTCTACACTTCATCACAGTAACCAGCACAGGAAGGCTTTTACTAGACCTGAGTGCATATATACTTCTGTCCATCTGGCATTGTCATCCAACTTGCATGAATGTAGTCGTTCTCTGGACTACGATCTTTCAACACTACACGAGTGGCATCAATGCAAATAATATCGTTGTACCTATAAAGCTTATCGTAGTACGGCATACAAACGGTAAGCCCTTATAGAATGCTGTGATATGGATCATACTATACCGATTTTTAGCATCATTTTTCTCGTACGCTTCTGTAGTGAAATCGGCTGGTTTGATCTTTTTATTCGCAGCAAATTCTTTTGCAAGTACTCGTATTGGCTGGAATACTGTTTATGGTTGGCCGACAACAAACGGTGAACTGTGAAACCCCGAATGTAAAAAGAAAACAGCACGATTATTTTGAAAACCTGAGCTTCTAAGTGTCTAAACACATTTGCCAACCTTTCTTGTAAACAAATTTGTGGCCCAAGTCAGCCTGTTGTCTGCGCTCATAGTGGATGATGATATTTTTTCGACATCACACTGTGCAAAGAATGCTCATAGCAAGCTGTTCATGATGGCGAAAACGATTAATCTCCGTAATTTTACCTTTTTCTGTTGACCTAAGGCTTCGTCAACCACATCTTCATGATATGCATTTGGTATGAAATCCTTCTAAAACATACACAAACAGAGAGTACCCAAATGTCGCTTGATTAAGAGCTATGTGTCGTTGTTTTTGTATGGATGGTAACCCTAACAATATATAGTGCCTCCGATTACAGCACTACATGGCCTTGATAGCCGCCTGATCTAAACAGTAGAATTTGAGTATAGAAATGATGAACTGTCGGTTTACGAGAGATCCAGTGTTCTAAAAGACCATCTTCATTGTGCGTCGACAATAAGCAGCAACAACGACAACAACAACAACAATAATAATAATATAATAATATAATAATAATAATAATAATAATAATAATAACAGCAACGGCAACAACTTCACTGTGTAGAAAATTTGTGAACATGCCAAATGTGCTTGCCCACCTTGATCATCAAAGGCGCTGCCATATTTGGCAATGAACCAACTTTCTTTCCAAGGCTTTCTGCACTACTCTGTTTTTCTGAACACATAAGTTTTTTAATCCACCTTTTTTTAGCTAAATACTTGAAATATATATAATATATATAATAATGAAATGAATGAAATGAAATATAATATATATATATATAAGGCCGAACTTTTGATTTGATTTTAAAAACTGCACCATACAAATTCGCCTTACAGTAATCACGGTTTTAGTGTGCCCTACAGAAAGGTGACGTATGCTCTCGTAAACTCTAGGGAAAAGTATTTCGCGGTGTCCTACTGTAGTTTCATTAGAGCCCTCAAAGCTAATTACAGGGTATAGACACAGTCCTTTTCATCCACTGACAAGAATATCTATTTTTACCAATTAAACTATTCATCCAGGGGTGCGGATGCAGTGGTAGAGTTACTGCTTTGTAGATTCGACTTCGCCCGTGTCAACCAGATCCGTCCGAGGTGTAAAAATTGCCATTAGACTTGTTTGGAAAAAATTCCTTCCTATCTTCAAGAATTAGCGATTGCCTGTAATGAAGACCAGGGAAGCGAAAGCATGGATTTTCCAGGACTGGACGAAGAACTGACTCTACTAGCATTGAACGATATTCATAAAGAAGGCCAGAAATAGTCAAGCAGCAGCCGAATCCTACATATATGAAGATTTTCGTAAGTCATCTAGGCAAAGAAACGCATCGAATGAACACTAGGATCAACACAATATGTGAAATTAGGCGATAAAAAATATTAGGTTACATTGAGAAAAACGTGTGAGGCGTAGTGGTCGGAGGCGCCCTGCAACACACACATGGAATCGGACCCCGGGCCCATGGCCGACCAATCCTTTCATCCCCCCAGGGTCGGCAAATTGGTGTTAGACTTGTCTGGGAGAATAGCAGCACTGGTTGATACATTGGTAGGCCACGGCGAGTCGTTGTAAAGGCCGGATATGCATTCAATCACCTCCAACGATACTTAATGAAGTCGAATGCATGGCGCATCCCTCAAGGATTTACCTACGCCGAGAGCTTTATTCTTTAACCTTTTGTGAAAGAAACTCTGAAGAATTCAAAGGGCAGAATTAAAACCACGATAAAATAAGAATTTTTTGCTTCCACCAGCTTCTTTCATGTTCGAGTGATTAACGAGGTTAACAAACAATTCAATCAGATCATAGAAAAACTGCAGCAAAGCTACGAACATCGAAACCTTTGCCAATTATAGGATCCAAATGGTACAATGCTCAAACGGTACTATCAGTGCAGCCAAAAGGGTAATTTCGACGGCAATCCACGATACTCCACTTGGTTCTCTCTGTGCCGCATAGAAGTCCATTCACTCCACATCAGCGAGAATAGTTGTATGTTCTCTTTCGTACTCTTTTCTGATATCCGTCATTTATGACGATTTCTTCGGTGAAAAACCTGCAGCAATTGGCTGAGATAAAAACAGACTCGAACAGCTGAAGAATGTGGAGCCATTGCCTTGCCAAATCGGTTGCGCTGTTTTGCAGCCATTACCTGTTTACTATTTTCATAACTTGAGTCTTCCTTAACAGCATTAATAATGCATTGGACGTCATACAACCGTTCAAACCTTAGAACTTTAAATCCATGTGAAAGCAGGACTGCTTGAAGTATAGTGAGATCTAGTTTCGTTTTACCTAAAAATTGACAATCGGCACCGGCGTAATGTACTCTCTACTGATGGCATTGTTCCAAGAAAAAAGGCGTACGTAAGCAATACCGGCCGATTTCGAAAGCAGTTGTGAAAAAGTCTATTTTCAGATAAAAGGGTAAAAAGCTCTCGGCGTTGATCAATCCCTAAGGGATGCGCCATGCATTCGACCTCATTAAGTATCGGTGGAGGTTAATGAATGCATATCTGACCTTTACAATGACTCGCGGTGGCCTACCGATGTATCGAGCCAGTGCTGCTATCCTTCTAGATAAGTATAGTACCAATTTGCCGACCCCGGAGGGATGGAAGGCTTGGCGGGCCATGGGTACGGGGATCGATCCCACGTGTGTGTCGCAGTGGCGCCTCCAATCACTGCGCCACACGCGCCCTTTTTCAGATAACCATCTAGAAACTAATCTCCGTGATACAGCAAGTCACATTCCATGGTCCATTCACGTACTGCAGGTTGCATATTTACGAACGTTTCACCTATGTGTATCGGGTTGGAGATAACTGCAGAATAATCTAGCTTCCGATTTAGCCTAGTTGGAAACCTTACAAAAACACAACGGTGCTGAGATATTCGCTAAAACCTGGACCCAGGGGCAAATGGAACCACAACTTCCGTTTCCGGTGGCCCACGCATTACACACTGCGCCACGGAATCCCTTGCTCTGCGTTTCTCAGGTAGTTTTCCACATAACGCTGCCATCAGCAATCACCCGTCGGCGGGATTGATCTGGGAAACACAAATTGGCATTGGACCCAGTCAAGCTAAATCTGTGATCAAAATCACAATGTCGACCTATTTTCTGCCTACTATAATTTTTCACGGCAGGGCGTGATGTGAATTACAACCACAACGATGCTGAGGTAAAAAAGTTTTCAAAAGCACTAAGAGTGCAATGAAGAAGACAATGAACACCTGAATCCGTGCCCATCTTTTCGGCACGGAGAACAACGCGTTACTCATGCAGAATGAAAAGTCGAATAGCGTTATAGAATCCACTGCTGAGGCAGAACAGTTGATGATACGAATGAGATTCCTTGAACTGGATAATCTGTTACTTGGATGAACGGGTGTCCTAACGCTGAAAGTTGTTCGTAGATGGGTTCTCCCTATACCGGAGGCATGATAGATTTTTGGTTTGGCGTTTTTCCAATTTTCCTTTGCCTAGGTATCGTTGCCACATGGTGTTTTTCGACTACGATAGAATGCCACTGCAACAATTGCTGAAGTCTACTTAGTTCATACGGTTCCTTTCCAACTTCATATGCTAACTTGAAGCTTCAAATAAAGCCTCAACTTCATACCTTGAACAAGCTACTTATTATGAATTCAATAGGTTATCGCACCTTGTTTTTCTTTTTTCTTCTTGTTGCCAAATAACATTGAACCAAATAACTGAAAAAAAATTGCTAGCGATGTTACAATTTTGTATCGACTGCTTTATTGTGTACTTCAAGAGTATGTGATGTTCACCGTTTCAATAGATGTATGGAATTCATTGGCAAGTCTATTGCAAAAGGAATCCGGAGCGGTTTGAAAACGAGAAGCGACGCTTCTTTCCCAAGTCACACTTTTCTGTAGCGATTCTAAGAGGTGAAGTGAGGCAACTCACCCTTGACATGTTGAGTGAACTGACCTAAAAATTACGAGATGTTAAATTGAGCATCACTTCCAGTTTTTCCTATTCACCGATTATTTGATAACGACTTACACTAATCATAAAAGCATCACAACCATCTGTTGAAAAAACAATTGATATCACCCACCTATCTTCATGAATACTACCACAACAGATCTGAGAAAAGGGGCAAGAACGCACGTCAAGCAATAATATTGCTACACACTATTAAACCATTAAAACTACATGATACCGTGGAAATTTTTATCAAAGCAGCGTTAGTTCAGGGGTTAAACACACATAACATGGATAATGTACAAAAATGACAATAAAACGGTTATAGGCACTGATGGGGGTAAGTCTTACACAAGTAAAATCCACTAAACGAAGAGGTTCTGCGTATGTTTGTGGAACAACAACTATCTCGTCATGAAGCCAAACGGTTATATAAAATAATACAAAGCGCTTCAGAATGATGTTTCATAAGAACCAGAAGAAATAAGAAAAGAAAACTCATCAAGAGGCGGCTACAGAAAACTCACATATTGAAACAACGCGAATACGACTTACACGAAATTAAAACTGACAAAATATATTATAATGGGGGTCAAAAGTGGCTAGAGAGGAAACGGTTGGAAGCAACGGACGATCGGATGATTAGGTGATCGGATCACCGGACGACAAACAATAAAACAAAATGGAGTGGCTTAGAGGATTGCACATCGCCTCTTCGTCTCACCACCCCTCGTTGAACGTAAGGTGTCTGTTTTCTTGGGTTCAGATGATGGCGCCACCTAGATGATCGTAGAGAGAAGAGTTTTTATGAAATTTCGAAATTTGTTATTTAAAGCTGGAATATTGGTTGGATAAAAAGATTACTCGCCTTGTAACGAAGCAGATAATGGATCATCAGCCCATTTTCGTTGGGAAAAAACGAAAAAAACCTATTTTACTTTGCAAGCCAACATTGCTTGAATGAGCAATAGCGGTACAAATCCAAATGATGCTAGCACAAAACTAATTTAATTGAATCCGAAAGTGTACGTTTTCAATGATCTAAAGGCAGAACACTAAGAGAACATTGAGCTGTCGGTTGAAATCTAAGAAATTAGAATATCTAACTAAGGTTTCTAACGAAAAACTCACTTCGGCGCCTTCTCTCACTTCTTCAACGGCTCCCTCCACTTTAGCGCCAGCCGATGTCTGAAAAATTAGAAAAATTACGGAATAGAAGCCTATTTCCTCTCATGAAGTAAGGACATCAATATAAAGAAGTCTAAGTAATGGTTGGTGATAGTATTGGTGATAGTCTGGCTATACGTTAATGATTTCGTGTTTCTTAAGCAATGTGAGACAGGTAAATTCCTATAGAAAAGCTATTAAGAGCGAATAACGAAAAAACTGGACGACCTCCTTAACCGCTTCCACGATCGCTTCATCGGTAGCCGCCTTCGCGATTCCGTCAGCGATCGGCTATGAGTTGGACACGATTAGGCAACAGAGTGTTACAAACGAAAGTAAAAAGGAAGAAAAAGCAAAAAAAGAAAGATAACAAGACCCGCGCATGATATGTTATACCGAACACCTCCTGTTCTTCACCACAAAGTTAGTTTAAGCAAGAAAAAACAGGGGCAATTTCACGAGATGTAAACACTGATTATATTTCAATGGATTTCAGCAAAATGCTGTGAGTTGTGAAGACGGGAAAAAAACATAACAATAAGAGAAATAAAATCTTGCGCAGAATTTGCAATGTTATTCATCGATGGATGTCACTGATACAAACGAATGTACGATATCGCTGTAGAACCCAAAAAACGATCCCGGGATCTCAGCATTATAGAGAAGTTTCTTGACTGTTCCAGGTTCTAGGAACAGCTAGTAAATGAATTTCGAGGTGAAAGCGTCGAATATAATTTGGCATACACTTTGCATGCTTATTGATCACATTAGCGATCTTATCAATATGCATCGCATGGAGCATGCACAGAACTACCACTCACAATTGCGCTCTTCTAGAAGCGGAAAAACAGGGTACAGAGGAAAGGGTGCAGGACACAGGATGTTAGAATTACACTACATTTAATTTCCATCACAAAACTCAGCGGAATGTTAGTAATTTATTTACCCCTGGTACTTTTTCGCTATCAGTTGTAATGGCATGCTTGACGTCTTCGACTATGTGGTGAGCACGTTCTTGAATGGCCTCCGTTGCGTCACACATTATCGACTTCGCTCCGGCATAGGCAGATGACGCTAATCCTTCGGCTGACTTCTAAACGGTTAGGACACGCTGTTAGTGTTACATCAAAAACTGCTTTAAATGAAGGATATCGACTTGTAATAGATTTTAACACTTTTGTAGTCAAACACAGCTTGAACGAAACATGGGAAATTGAGACAAGTCAAATACAACAAATAATGGTCTGAAGTCTATGGACACAGATGTACGAATTAAGTGTCACCGTCTCAGCATGATCACCAACGAAAGCTCGAAGGTTCTGCTATGAGGAATAAGGTCACGATGAGGAGCATTGCACAAAGCATTCTTTAAGTTCCGAAAAAAGTTAAAAATCTATTACTGTGGTTAACACGAGGCACCGAATTTTCACGTGCAAACGGTAGCCATCTTGAAAACTTAAGCCTATCACTTCTCATTGCCGGGAAGGAAACGTGATAATCCATCCACAACCTAGAGATTTTGTGACTTCTCGCAATCAATCATGATTTCCAAAACCTCTGAGAGAACTGAAGTCTTCAAATGTGGATGTGCACAATGGATGTTTGTGTATGTGTGCGCACACAACGCACTAAAACAGCAGCTGAATGAAACATACGTATTGAACGACAACGCTATGAAATTGATACTGATTTAACTCATGTGGCGCATTTAAGGCACAGCTTTCTTTAACACTAAGTGAAAAATTGTCCTAAAATCACTATTTTATTAATTATTATTAATGGTTCAGTTGTGATGAATAAAAAGTTCGAGCTGAAAAATGGTACAAGGAATTTTAAGCCCATGACTAAATCTACGTAGAAATACTAACTTCCAATGGTAGCATGTTAGTATTGAATAATGAAAATTTGTTACTAAAATATTTTCTTTTAAATACTATTGTTAATCTATAAAAGACAACAATGATAAAAACACACAATCACCTCAATCTCATGAACTTTGTGTGCAGCAGCTGAAGTTGCTTCTTGAACAGATTTCTAAAAAGACCCAGGGGTTAAATTAGTTGGGATTTGAGACATAAACCTAACAGAAACGTTTCCTTGCTCCAATTTTACTGGGACGTTACCTAATTAAAGATTTGTTTCTATAAAGAAAACCAAGCAATGAACATTCAGAAATTTGCAGCTTTCACTGAGAGGTTTCCTCATCGAACAGATCGTCTGGAGGTGAACAAAGTCACGTTGCAACACTAGGTGGGTAAGCAGTGTCAATTCTTTGAGCTTACATAAACACCAGGTAGTGGCAAGAAAAATTATAATAATAATAATAAAACCACTGCAATTAAAGAATAAGCAAACAGGCAAATAATAAATAGTAAGTAATAATACCTCAGCAGCCTTTGCCTTTTCGGCGGCCGTCGCCGATAGTTCGCTTGCCTTCTCTTTGGCTTGCTCGAAAGCCTTCGCCGCGGTTTCCTCAGCCGCGTGCAACTAAAAAAAGTTTCTTGATTAACTCCAAAATGCAAATATAATAATAATTTATTGCAGTATAGCCAGAGGACATGATTTTAAGTTTAGTCGATAGCGCTGCCTAATTGTATTAAACCATTTCTATAATCACAGGAAAGAAGCGAAACTCCACAAATGTAAGGAAAATGTGCGAAAAAAAAGCATGGACGCAAGACATTACTTGTATTAAACAAAGGGAACATGCAGAAGGTATACGACCAACTAACAAAAATTTTGTTCCAACAACACGAAAATTCTATTGAATGAAATTCTCCGCCACTGTTCTTCGTTTCCTTTTTCTTTTCTGCTCTTCCTCTTCTCGGATAAACACTGGAATTCAGATAGATGGCAACAAAAAAAATAACCCGCCCGTTGTCGTAACACTGTCATGAATATGGTAACAATTGATAGACCGTTTTTTCACCACAACTAACTACTGACCTGTTTCACTGTGATCAGTAATTGATCAATTACTAGGATGATTCGATTACCCGTCTTCACTGGTTGTTCGGGCTCTACGTAATCTCCATTCGCCGGAGATTGCTGGTTTAGCCATTGCGGTTCTCTGGAGTCCAGAATCCAGCCTGACCAAAGTCTCCCCAGCTCGCCACCACTACAGGCAGTCCTCGCCCTTGTGGATCAGAGGGAGATTTACCACCATGCGATTAGTTTGACACCAGGACGGTGGTGGGTCTTGGTGTTGGTATTGATGATCAATTAAGACACCCGCAACAAATGCAACATTTTCATGTCGAATTGCAGCGAAAATGAACTTGAGTATATGGTGACAGTAACACCTCCGATCCGTAAAAACCGCAAAGTTGACGATAACGTGGACATCCTGGTACTAACTTAATAGGGCTTCAAAGAAAAACCTCTAACAACTCAATAAAACACGGGTGAAACGAAAAATGTGCTAGGCTAACAAGATTATTCATGAACCTAGATCAACCAATCATTAAGAGTATATAATATTTAACTATATAATCACAAAGCCCATGGATCTCCCTCATATGAGGGATCTCGAGCCGGTTAGTCGCGAGGCTACGTGGCGCGTCTCCAGGTTGCAGATAGGGGGTTGATCGCGGACCAAAAGCGACCTTTGCTTCTCTGAGACGCAGGTGGATCAAGGGGATGGACTCCCTGTTTCTGCTGCGCCGACATCGCACACACTTTCTGCATTTGATAGGCGTATTCATGCATGTGTGTATGGGTGCGTTCTCGCTTATGTGGATTGTATTTTACGAGTCAATTCGGCCAAAAACCTGCAATCAAGTGACAGGGAAGTATATGGGAAGCGGTTAGGAGTCACCTCCAACAAATAATCTCCATATCCACTCCGGGACAACCTGGCAAGCTACCCGTGAGTACATCCAGGCCCCACGTTCAGAGCCCAGCAAGCTATACGTGGGTATCAAAATGCTAAACACAGTAGAAGAAAACGGGCTTCATTTCCCTCACTCCGAAAGAACTCCAATTTCGCAGTGTTGGGTAGGACGAGTACGGAGAGGCTACTAAAATCTCAGGGCCAGTGGAAGCTGCCTGGATCACGAAGAACTTTAGTGATGAACTATACCTACAAATGCTCGATAGAGGAATTGCTCATGCAAGCAAGAAGGATAAGGTACGACGTCATCAGCCTGGCCCAGACGAGAAGACGCCAGCCTTTCAACGCCGCCCATGACACAACACGAATTTGTCCATGAACATCGATTCATTCGAACAACTTACAACCCGATTCGCCCGTTTACGATTAAGAAGATGTGGATCAATTCCGGCCTTGACAATCTTCGTCGTTTACGCGCCGACATCAAACTATGACGAAGAAGAAGTCGAAGCGTTCTATATGGACTTGGAGAAGTTCTAGAGAGAAGACCACAGATTCTTCAAGGTCTTCATTAGAGATTTCAACGGCAAGATTGGACCAAGAAGAACGTCTGAAGAACGTCTGAAGAAAGATAGAAATAGCTGAGAGACAGGCGAAACGAAGGACCCGCATGGTGTGGTGGTGAACGCGTTACTCCCCGGAAAGGACAAGAGCGCGTTCGTTCCCCACCATAGACACCTGCGGTCCAGCGTTTTGCAAATATCTCAGCAACGTTGTGAGTGAACTCAGTGTTAATATAAACCGAGAAACGTCGGTATAAATAATCAGCACACTATTTCATTTATAAGCTAACAGAAAGTTGTTACTACATCCTGTAGGATTGATAAGCCGCTGAAAGCCAAAATACTATCTACGGATAGTTATTATCAACAACAACCGTCCTGTACAAAACAGCGCTGCCGGGTGAGATTGCCTCGTTCGAAAGGTGCTCCAATGAAGAAGATCCGATTTGGTACGAGGATGAAGAGGCCACATCGAGAAGACGAACGGCTGGGAACCATTCACTCCGACCACCGGCTGTGATGAAGATGAAGACGCCGAAACTTTAGCCGAATAAATATGTGGTAACAACCTCGTATTCGCTTACCGATGAAATAAGGTGGTGAACTCAATTCAAATGCTAAAATGGAGTGTAGAATTTTTGGAGTTAAAAAGCTCATCGCCGATTTATTACTACAGCAAAAGCAAAAAAAAGCTCTAAATATTAGTTAACAGAAGACGTCAGCACTCACAGCTTCGGCGGCCTTTTCGGCGACCACTTCACTGTACGCAGCAGCCGTGTCGAATGATTCTCGAGTTGACTGAACCAAAGTGTCCACTTTACTATAGAAATCGTTACCAACTTTAGCTTGTTCTTCTGCCTAAATAGCAAACAAGTACCATGTTGATAACAAGTATAATGGAACAAGCAGGGTAGAACCGTCAGCGTCAACCGGTTATAGATTACAGGTAGGGTCACCCACATTAACACTTCAGACAAACAGGGATGGCCTGAATAAGTTCCTATCTTTGCTAGTGGAAAGGACAACAATAAATTGAACGCTAATTCCTTCCTAAACGCCGAATGGACGAGAATAGAGAAAAATTCAGCTCCAATATGACAGCCCAGGTGGCTATTTGGCTATTTCCTGTAAGATCTCTTCTATCGGTATTGCTCTTTTGAAGTTATTGAATGTATAGGACTGAAATCTATATTACATCCACCAATGTAAACAAAGTAGCAATTCTTCGGTGAACCTTCCCAATAATAAGGAAATTGAACTAGGACACTCTGGCCCAAAAGCATCGAGAAAAATTTGGCTAGCATTTTTAACGCCGGTTATGTCAACCGAAACGACTGCTACTAAAACATGCTTGAACTTACCTCAGAACATGGTAAAGGTGATGGTGCCGGTGGTGGTGGATACTATAACAAGCCTGTTTAGACAGAGAACTAGCAATGTTAGCAGAAACAAATGCATGCACTTCCCATAAGAAAAACTGTAACAAAACTAAAACAAAGCTGAAGGATAATGCTCCAACCTCCAGCTCAGCAGATGATGCAGTTTCCTGTAAAAGAATATTAGTAAATTGACACCATAAGCACAAATGAAATCAGATACATGCCATTATTTGCTACATGCTAGGTGAAAGCAGGAAAAGATGATTGGTTGAGTAAATGCACATTTTCTTCTAAACTTGATTTGTTTTACGTTCGAATTACGAATTTCTAGAAAACAATCCGCGGTAAATATTATAGTTATGAAAATTTGACACTCATATGGTTCTTGTTGCCTTCAATGTGATTAAAACGTCAACGGTTTTGAAAAAGTAATATTCAGCGGAATAAAATCAAAGGAAGATAACCTTCTCAGCTCCAACGTGAACGGATTCCTTACACTTGTCTTCGACATGGTGTAACTTCTCGGCAACAGCAGCACCAACCTAAATTCACCTACAACAGTATCCAATTCTTAAACGTTCTTGAAATAAACTGACAGAATCAATTGGTCTTTTATTTGGCACATGGAGCTAACGAGAAAAGTAGTACATATTTTTTACTATCACTTCGAAAAATCCTCCCAACGGTTTACCGCCTCATCGTGGCTAGTCGATACTTCTGATCATATCATATCGCACTTTGCGTGTATCATTTGTTCATATCGTGTATCATATCGCACTATGCGCACTCTCCTCTCACTGAATTGACATAAGCGTTTCTAGCATTTTTTCCAAACAAAACCTTGGAGCAATTTTCGATTCTCCACGAAGGTCTCCTGGGAAAATCAACTGACCTTCTTAAGTTCACCTTTAGCGTCCTCCGTGAATTCGCACACTTTGTCCTTAACATCGTAGAAAGCTGAAGAGACACCCTGGAAATAAGCTATACACTTGAATCATCGGTGACTTAAATCAAAAAAAATCGAGTTGAAAAGCGTCTGCTAGGGAAAAAGTAATAATGTAGAGTAAAACTAGCTAAGAACCTTGTTCGCTTCGTCCTTCACATCATCGGCTTTATGTTTCCCTTCGGTAAATGCGTTTTTGATGGACGCGCTTGCAGATGACAAGGACTAAATTAGCTAGGGATCACCTCGATTCCATTGTAAAAGCGTCGTCTTTAATACTTTAATCGTAAAAACTAAGAAATGTGACTAGTCAGAATAGTATACTTTAAAGAAAACAATAACATGGCCTATCGAGATTACCTTATCAGCTTCACTTTCGACCTCTCCGGCCTTCTCCTTCATTTCAGAAAATTTTTCGTGAAGCTTGTCGTAAGTGGATGATACGAACTAAAAATGACTAAGACTCAGACAGCCCACAAAATTTTCAAAAGTGTAATAATAACACTATTGATATCTTTTGCACTAATTTTCCTCCTCAGTACCTTGCCATCTCATTATGGTAAGTGTAAACCCTTTGCGGTATACGGTAGAAACACCTTCCATTTCCTCTATTAACGTCTTTCAAGCTTCACTCTACTTGAATTTACTGTACATGCGTGCATTTACTACCTCTTTAATAATTAACAATTTAAGGCGAAATTAGTAGAAAAAACACACCTCTTCAAAACTGTGTTTTCCATCATGTGCCTTCTTCTCTGCGTTAGTTACAACATCGCTAGTGACCTGAATAAGGAATACTGATAGGAAAAAGACGGATAGGAAAATTTAAAGTAGCTCGTAGAAAAGTGAGGACACAGTAACATTTCAACAGTTTCCTATGACTGCTGACCATCGCTATAATCTCAGGTTACTGTACACGAACTATGAGCATTAGTCATCCTCTTAACATCTTTGATCGTTGGTTATTCTTAATGATCGACATCATCAACGATTCATACAAAGCCACTCAAACGAAGACTATTACGACGACAAAAACTTGAAACTAACAAACACTGGCTTCGAAATCTTCCACTGAGATCCAGATGATGCAAGTGAAGAAGTATAAATACGACATCGTCAAACAAACAATAAGGCACGGACAAATAAATGTAGGCGAAGAACTCTCTTCGGTAACACACTGCAATGAAGCACTAGGAAGAGTTCGTCTGATGTCAGTTCAAGCGTGTCGATGAACATCGAATCTTCTGGTTCAGAAAGAACTAGAGCAGAATTTCTAATCTACAAGAAAGCCATTCCCAAGGTTCGCAGAGGTACCGTGTTATTGTGCACCTGTGGTGCCATCAGCAAATGTCATTCGGTCTGTTTAGAGTCCGCCGTCTTCATTGGATTCATAAAGGAAACAGGAGACTGGACGAAGGGTAACCATGCCAGAAAACATAACTTTGATGTGTGGAGTATATCTCATACTATTAAAAAACAAAGCAGTGTAGCGAAAGCATAACTCTCAACTTTATTTCTTTCAGTGACTTGAAAAAAAGTCAAGTTATTTGGACCAGAAGCAGTCAAAGAAGTCTTAGACCACTGAGAGATTCCTGCTTCCTACACAGTCTTAATGAGATTATGCCCTTAATGAGCAACATCACAAGTAGACTACCACTATTATAGCAAAAAAAAATGTCATTAGCCGAATGACAGGGTTTGAAAAAAAGCGACACCATCTTATTAAAATAATTTCGGACCATTTTAGAAAATGTGATTCGAGTATGGATAATGGGATCACACTGGAGTAGAAGTCGATAGCTGGTCGGAACTCTTTCTTCATAAATCTTCCTATCTTAAGGTGCCTATCAGGAAGCTGAACAACAAGTAAGCATGATGAAAGATCGCTTAGCGTCATCGAACACTTTATCATGTGACAAGCACCGAGTGTCACCCAAGGGAATCCGACGTTCTGATTTACATCTATGCCCAAAGATCGAAGGCACTTCTTCATAACATAAATGTTTCGTCATCAAACAAAAGTGAGATCACCTAGGTATTATAGTATTCAGTTTTTTATTAGGTTTTTAAGGGGCAGTAGTTCGAGGCGCACGTGGAATCGATTCCCGTACCCATGGCCCACCAAGCCTTCCATCTCTCCAGGGTCGGCAAATTGATATCAGACTTGTCTTGGAGGATAGCTGCACTGGCTCGATACATCAGTAGGCCACTGCGAGTCATTGTAAAGGCCAAATATGCATTCAATCACCTCCAACGATACTTAATGAAGTCGAATGCATGGTGCATCTCTCAGGGACTGATCAACGCCGAGAGCTTTATCCTTTTACCCTTTTACAGTCAATAAATATAAAACAAAAGAAAAAAGTCGTTCGCAGACTTTTTCAATTTCGTCTGTCCAATCTAATACCTTATCTTGCCCCTCTCCAACCGCGTGCTTAACTGAGCTAGCTGCTTCAGACACAATCTACGAAGTTTTTGATTAAAAACGGATAAATGGTTAAAAATAGTGCCAGTAAAATAAAACTTTAAAAAATTGGATAAATATCATGCATGCTTTAAAACTAACCTTACCGACGCCCTCTTGAAGATTTTGTGCCTTCTCTTTCGCATCAGAAACACAGTCACTTACAAATCCATGTGTACTAGAAGTGACCTTAAAAGACGGGTCGAACGTAACTCTTCAAGACTTTCCGCAGAAAAAAACGATAGATTAGAGTAACAACGACTACAAGAGAGTAGATATAGAGTTAAAGCAACACCTTTTCAACGTTCTCCTTCATATCTTTAGCTTGGCCTTCAAGGTAGGTACTGGTATCGGTAAACACTTCTTCAGCAGATTGACTCAGCTGAATTCCTTTTTTGTACGATAAATATTCGCTTCCGTTAAAAACACTATATTACATTCGCTAAAAGAACAGGAAATAATATTAACGAAGGTTTCATGAGAGAATGTGAATATAGTTTTAAAAATTTAATACATTCAAGCAAGGAGAGGAGCACAGTGGCTAATGTGTAGTCCACCAGTAGTCAAGGTTCCTGGTTCGACACCCACCCCTACGCTCCTCCGGCCTTAGCTAGGTTTTCACAAAGATTGCAATAATAGTCGACTAGGCCTCTATGTGCGAAAATCATAAGGTGAAATCCTCAAGCAGCAGCCGGAACAATACACGAATGTTCGGAGAGACCACTGTGAACGATGAATGCAAGGAAAACGAATCGAATGCAAGAAATGCTGCGATCAGCACAACAGATGTGATAAAGGGTCATGTAAAAAATACTTCCACTAACCTAACAGATTTATTCACAGTATAATTCCCATCATTCTCTATCTCAAGTATCCAGTTTTTCAAACGTTTTTGGACACCAACTGCATTAAATTGACGTGTGGTCAGTAGACAACGAGCTTCCCGATCGCATTGCGGACCTTGGATTGGTCGCAAAGGAATTTCGCTCCTATGCGACTGTTGAAAGCTCCGAAAAGTTACTAGTCAAAGGACTTGAGTACTCCGAGTGAAGGAAAACTTCTCATCGAAGCGTAGCCAGCGTTTACTTAGTTTCGCAACCTAGGGCACAAGCGATATCGTGGAGGCTGCAAATATGCTGACGCTTGGAACGTTATCGTTCCACAGTACGACCATCAAGATAGCACATTTTTGCTGAGTAGCTACGGCTACAAGCTGTTGTCATTTTAAGGTAACACTTGGCTGATATTTTAGGAATTCGAGCAGTACGTTATAATGAAAGTCGATTCATTTTCCCAATATAGTTGACGCGTGAACGATGTTTGCTTAATCGAAACGAACAATAAAGACAGCAGAGTTATGATTATTACTGAACTCGAAGTCAGATACGTTTTTAGAAGCAGCTATCTGACAAGACTTGAAGAAAAATCCACGGCAACTGGTAAGCGAAATTAGTATCAGAAACCATTAAGAGTTAAGATCAACTCACATCATCACCCTTCATACATCATCCACTGGGAAGAAACAAGTTACACCAAAAACACACCAAAATTTAAAGTGTCGCAAAACATTTTGACCAAAAAGCCCTTATGAATACCAAAAAATTGGCTCAGCACGTGATTCTCTAGCCTCTAAATAGTTCAGATGCTAGTAGGTAAGGGTATAAAAAGTACAAACCTCTGCTGCCTTTTGATGACATGTCTCATAGGTGTCTTTGGCGGATCCAGTAACCCAGTTCGCAACCTTAAGTACAAGGCTATTGATTCTCAGTTGAGTAGATAAGCATAAAAGGAATTCTAGACCTCTGATGCTTTCTCATGAGATGTATCGTAGGCGTCTTTGGCCGCTCCGGTAACCAAATCGACACCCTTAAATGCGCGACTATTGATTTGCCCAATGGTTTAAGAACACTGGTCAGAGAAGAAACCAAGGGTCAGCCAGTGACTAAGCATTAAAAAAATTCTATACCTCCGATACTTTCTCATGAGATGTGTCGTAGGCGTCCTTGGCCGCTCCGGTAACCAAATCGACACCCTTAAATGCGTGATTATTAATTTGCCGAATGGTTTAAGAATGCTGGCAAGAGAAGAAACCAAGGATTAGCCAGTGGCTAAGCATAAAAAGAATTCTATATCTCTGATGCTTTCTCACGAAATTTGTATCGCAGGCATCTTTGGCCGCTCCGGTAACCAAATCGACACTCGACTTAAGAATACTACGAAGGAAAAAAAACCAAGGATAAATTAATATCTAAGCCCAAGAAGGAAGTCTCGCTCTCAGATGTCTTCTCATGAGAGCTTTTGCAAACATCCTTGGTAGTATCTGCACTCCAGTCCGCGTGCTTGAAAGCACGACAA
The DNA here is from genome assembly GCA_900624975.1 of Angiostrongylus costaricensis. Lineage (NCBI taxonomy): Eukaryota > Metazoa > Nematoda > Chromadorea > Rhabditida > Metastrongylidae > Angiostrongylus > Angiostrongylus costaricensis. Next base: position 37,012 of record UYYA01000255.1, read on the forward strand.
CTAATTTCTAAGATGGCTCAAAAAGTTGCCGAAGAAGGATGTTGAAGAATATCATAACTTATCACAAAAAACGATGTTATAACCTCGGACATCTTTTCTTGAGATGTGTTGTAAGCATCCTTGACCGCTTCGGTAATCTGGTTTGCACCCTTAAATGAAAATTTTTCCACGATGGCTGAAAAAATTTTTCAAGGATAAAAGACAAGAATAATAACTTTCACGAGAAAAAAGTCCCCACCTCCGATGTTTTCTCATGGGATGTGTTGTAAGCGTCCTTGGCAGCTTCGGTAATCCACTCTACACCCTTAAAGGTATGCTTATTTATTTCCAGCATATCTTATGAAAGTACTTTTCATGAAAAAAACAAATACCTCATCAAATCTCTATAAAAGAAACGGAATAAAAATAAGAGTACCACCTCCGATGCTTTTTCACCAGTTGTTTGGAAGACATTCCTTGCGGTGTCTTCAACCCATTCTGCATCCTATAAATTTGCAACATGCGTTTTTAGTAGAAATATCATGACAGTAACAATAATAGCAATAGTAACCCCCCGACGCCTCAAAGCATATAGCAGAACAGTGTATTAATTAATAGCTGTAACAGAGATTTTCTGTTTAACAGAATACTTTTTCTCCAACTACTGCATTTCCGCACAGTATCAGCCGTATGAGCTCACTCACAAAGGTGCTGATAGGCAGGCTGCCATCTCTTAAATCAATTCAATCACTCGTACGTTTGTATACTTTTATCTCTTTTTATAATTTCCAGCTGCTTGTGCGGTCGATCGGTATAGTTATTCCAGCTAAGTTTGGGTGTTGGGACAAAAATGAAACAAGGAAATGCCTGCGCAAACTGGTAGAATGATACAGGCTATCCAGAAAACACAAGTTATTATCCCCTGACAATCACTATCAATAACAACCGTCCTCTATAAAAGAGTATCGCCGGATGAGGTTGCTTAATTCAAGCGGTACTCCACTAAAGAAGGTATGACACGATAAGACGACGAAGACACCACATCGAGACTACGAAAGACTGTGGATATCGACTGGAACCATCGCTCTAAGGAAGATGCATACGTCGAAATGTTAACCAAACAAAGTTCTTTATCAACTTCGTGTTGGCTTACCAATGAAAGAATACATAATAGAAGTGGTTTCCACGGTAGCCATGTTTTTCTCGAACAGCTAGCAACCTATTCGATACTAAGTGGACGAGTACAAACAGAATACTCATTTGTTCACAAAGGATGTGGTGCGAAAAATAAATGATAAGCGGAGACCCCCTTAAAAGACAAACTTTTTTATGCCGAGAATGTGTTTGGTGTTTCCATCCAGGAAACCAAAAAAGGACTAAACTAGTTTAGTAAAATCTTACTGTTTTAGCAGCACCCTTCGATTCATGAGGACCAGTAACTGCTTGTGATTATGAACCATTGGTGCCTGGTGCCAGAAATTCGGTCACTACTACCGAATCCTCTAGGGCTGCCCTTTTTAAGCAACGTTTTATGACAGCACTCATTTCATTGGAAATGAATAGCAGGACAAGCAAGACCTTATTCTCGCTAGAATTACTGTTTGGTGGCGTAGTTTTTCCTCTACATTTCGCGGCAAATAGCCATTTCAAACGGCTATGAAACTGCACCTCCTTGGGATAGGTGTCCAGCAAAAAACCAAGGATGACTGCTTGACCTGAGCCGGAACATTCCTCGCCCATTTAAATACTCTGTGCGGGTGGTCTCCACCAAATAATTGGGAGATTTACAAAGAACAAAACGGCGGATGTTTAAAAGAAGCTGTTTATTACACGAATGGAAACTTATGAGTCAAGTTTTGCTGCCGAGATTACGAAAGTGTTCGGTTGAATAGATTGCGTGCCATTCTGACCTCTTGAGAAGACGATACCGACGAAATACGACATTTTGTGTATTATAAATGCTGTAATAACAACCTCGTGTTTAGCCATCAGAAAAAACGATGAATGTGAGTTCAGTCTCCAGATTACACCGATGCTTCGATTGAGAAGAGGCTTTCAATCACCAGTAACAATGCACAGAGAAATAAAATTTCTAGCGAAAACCATCACCTAGTCTACCAAAACTGCTAAGAAGCCGATGTTCCAATACGATAAAACTAGACATCACCAAATGTGCCGAATTTTCCAGATCTTCCGTGTTACAGGGAACAGAGTCTGCAACTAGACACAACCAATAACAAATTCAACTCGTTACATTGTTCTGAAGGGTTGCTGTATCAATCGCGAAATTCGCTGCTATTACAGGAGTCGTTATCGTCATGAAAGCATACAAGCAGCAAGGCAACCTTCCCATTTGCGAGGTCCGGCCACATGTCTGTGGTAACCACCTCAGAACGCTGTAGCACTGTTTACTCGGGATTTCAATGAAAATAAGTTCACCGTGTCAATAAAGGGAGAAGAGGAACGACGCCCAAGCCGCTAAATCCACGCGCGAACCTAACCAGTGTGGACAGTGAGTGCAGGACAACGAAGTGGAAAGAAGAAAATGTACGACTGCTACGATGTGGTAGAGTCGGTCAGTCATCCAACTACCCAAGTTAGGACGACTTAAAAACAAAGTATTACTTTTGTTTCAACATCTAATTAGAGTAATAGGCGAATTAATAAACAACGTTCATTTCAAGAACCAAAGTTTGTCCAACATTACTTTATTTAGCTCTTCGCCCAGTGCTCTTGCCTTTTCCTGAGCAACCATTGAAACATCGGTCACGATTTCTTTGGTCTGAAAGAATAATTTAACATGTAGAAAAAACAGAATTTGTACTCTTTGCTTACTAGTGGAATCAGTACATATGAAATTTTAAGATGAACTTTGGAGGGAATTCTGGAGACGACTTCCTTGCAACCCTTCAGTAACCAACAAGCTTTTCCTTCTTAAGGAGACTAATAATAGACGTTCTATTTCATTTCCGTCAACCACTGTCAGCTTTTACAAATACGCATATTTGGTTGCAAAAATGAGTTTCCTCTTTCACCTTATCATAAGCGGATGCGCTTTTGTCTTTAACGCTACTGAAAGCATCTTCAACAGCTGCAGTCTGAAATAAGGAATCATGAAACCAGAAAAGAAATAGGAAAGATAAACTCTTCACAAAAAAACCTGTTTAAAGTAATAACAGAGCTAAACACAAAAAATGGCACATACTAATTATAAAACCTATGAGAGTTGAGAACTCACGGCCGAATCGGCGCCTTGAACGACTTTATCCGCCACACCGGAAGCTGCCTCCCGCACCGAGTCGAACACTCCGGACCCAGTGGACTGAAATTCACTACTAACGAAAATAAAATGAACTATCGGGTATTAGGGAATACTGTAAGTAATTCATATACTGTAAGTAGGTGGTCAAACCTTAGCTTCATTTCCGATTTTTTCGGCTTCATCAGCGCCATGCTGTAGTGCTTCTACTACTCCAGCCTTAATACGATTAGATTGATGTTACTATATTAGATGTTTTATGAAACTTCATGGAATTCAAACGCACAAAAGATAGGAGAGAAAGCAATCAAGAATCACACCTGTAGTAGATTTCTTTGGTCACATTCTGGACCGTTTTATGAGGAATATTCGAAAAGCAAGAAGAACACCAAAGTGTGAGGAACAAAAACACACCGAACCTCTACTTTTTCTACTTTTTCTTCAGCCTCCTTAGCGGCATCAGTCATATCCTTATCTTTCTCACCGTAAACGAATTCACTAACACTGTGAAGAGCAATAGAGGTATGTTCTTTAGCAGCTTCAACCTAAGAATCACAAACATCGATGCTGAAATTAAACAGGGAAACGGAATTTATAAGATTCACAGCGAAGCCTCTCTAGTATTACGAAATATTCACTAAATTTGACAGTAAGATGAACAATGTCAACCTCTTAATCCAAAGTGGTGATACGTACTCCAAAAGTCGTATTTTTAGACTCACGTATAAAGAGCCAACTTTCTCACAAGGAATTTCACTGCACTACGATAAATTCGCTCCTTTTTGTACTGAATATTCTAGTAACAACAGAAGAAACACGCTCTTATGTACTGAGTAATCGATCGATGCTATATCTCAAATTTTCTGCATATTTAACTCGACAAGTCGATTCAGTGCATGGAGAAACTAGGCAGGCTGATAAGAATTCCAAGATAATAGTCCATAAGTGGACAAAACATCTACATGTTTGGTAGGACGGAGAAGGTTTTAATAACGCCACAAATCAACCGAAAAGAAGTTAATGCAAAAGTTTTGGGAAAGCTGCAATTACGATGCTTATAAGCAGCAGTGTTCTCCAAATCTACGAAACTTTACCCCTTAATATTAACCTTAAGGTCCAAGAACAGGACACTCACTAGTGGAAGAACCATTGTAGGTATAGGTGCGAAGTCAAAATGATTTGTTTCTGAGCGTATGAAGAGAGAAAAAACAAACAAACAAACAAATGTAGCAGATAAAAAGGAAAAAATCATGAAATAAGAGAAAATAACACCAAAAACAAAGTCATTATGGAATGAAGTGAGTTGCACTGACCGCATCACCAGCCGCGTCCTTCGTCTCACTCAGCACTCCACCAATAGCGCTTACCGCGCTAGACGTTTTCGCATTTACAGCATTCGCCATCTGAACCAGAATTTATCCAGAACCCTTTGTTCTTTCAATATTTTCGTAGCGAACACGACGCTATAACAACGTTGGTATTACCGTGACTAACTTTTCAACTATAAAAGGATTAAGTATGAAGCGTTAGACGATTATCAATCTCTGCGTGACTTAGCATGCATTCGATTGCTTTTGTAGCAAGATAAGGATGACTAAGTGCATATATGGCTTCATCGTAATCAAATTCTCTATGAAGTCACGGTTCTATCGTCAGAGACAAGTCTGCCATTAAATAAACAACCCAGGAGGATGGAAGTCTTGGTGAGTTTTGGTCAGGGTGCGAGATCAATCTAAAATGTATTGCAGGACAATACTAACCATTTACGCTACGCACAATCCCATGATGAAGTTTACGAAAAAGATTTAAGACTAAATAAGCAGAAAAGCGAATCCTTTTGAGTCTGACCTCTGATGTCTTTTCCGCAATGGTATCATACGCTCCTTTAGCGGTATCTGCCATCCAAGAAGCGTTCTAAAAAAATTAGACAACGCTCTTCAGTTTACTTATTCCAGGAAGAAAAGAAACATGCAATAGAAAAAGTCGAAAACAAAACATTTTTCGCGGAGATTAGAAAAACCTAATTCCATTAGCAGAAGGACAACAAAAAAACAAAACTCAAAGAAGGAAGGAAAAAATGAAGGTACATAGTCGTTTAATTTACTCTGATACATTTAAACTGCAAGAAGATGTTAGAAAATCCAAGAAAACTAGCAAAAGAAGAAGTCTCTTGGCAAGGATTCGAAACCGACCTCCGAAGTCTTCTCAGCTGTCACGTCATAAGCACCTTTAGCCGTATCGGCCACCCATTTTGCGCTCTGTAAAGATAAATTTTCGACAAAAATCAAACGAAACTCGTGAAAACTAATGAAACAAAAAAGGAAAAATGGATGAAATACACGTTGAATGAAATGCTTGTGTACATTCAACTGATGAATATTATTCTTCATCCAATTCGTCCTTTCAAGAGGACGTGCTAACGATCCAGAACAATCGAGAGACGTCCACATCTATCTCACTATCTATTTTCTTCCTCTATGTATAAAAACCATTTCATGTACCGGTTGTTAAACTTGATGGTTCTTTGCTATACTATTACTATTATAATTTCTGAACGATCCGTCTTCACATAGACTGCATGGATCGCAGCAGTTCCTCTATTTGACTCGTTTCTCCGCATCCGTGAGCAACGTAGGTCTTCAAATTTTTGCGTAGTGGTTCTCTTACTGCATTAGGAATTTGTCCTCTTCATGAATGTCGCAGAATGTGCATCACAGACGTACCAATTTCTCGACAAGAGGACGGAAACCTTGGCTGGCTTAGGGCAGGATAGAACTTTCACCTTGAGACTATTAAACGGCACTATTACCACAACTATACCCGTAACGCATATTACACCACCACCAGTATTACTTACCCTTCCACAACCACGCCCATTCTTGCTTGTGAGACTCATAGTCATTGGAGCGCATTGAAATCAAGATGCATGGTCTGAAACGTACGGCAGCGGGCGTATGGAGACCAACGCATATGGTAATAAGAAGGTTAATCAAAAGCAGAAAAAGAGGCTGATATCTCCACCTAAAAGTCCAGCTACGACTAAACTGTTGCGAGGAATTGCGCCCATACTACACCGACAGTCACTAGGTGATTAATTGTGAGGATCTGGGAAAGCACTACCACGATTTTTGAAACCTCAATGAAAGAAAGTAGACAAACCAAGAAAAAAATACAAGTGAATGGAAAATATGCTTTGCCTCACTCGATTCTTAGTAACTTTCGAAGACAAGTCATTCAAGAAAGGATCGGATGTTTCTGGATCGTATACGTACTGCGCAGCCCAACAGCGCGTGCGTGATGGAGTCCTTCGACGTTACCGCCCTTTATGCAAACGTGTCGAATGACTCCGCAATGCAAGCCATATTCGAACTCCTTACACAACACGAAGGAGAAATAAACATGTATGGCTTCAAGATAGAGCACCTGATGGCACTCTTAAAAGAATGCTTGAGCTGCTCAATCTTCAGATGGTCTGGAAAGTACTACGCTCAAATAAGAGGGTTGGCAATGGGACAACGACTGGCTCCAAGCCTTGCCATTGCATTTATGTCTAAGGTGGAAGCACCGGTGACTGATCTCGGGCCGCTACTCTACTGCAGGTATGTAGACGACTGCTTTGCCCTTTGCTCAACACAAGAGGAAATGGACAAATGCTTCGAATTGTTAAACGCACAGTCAGAGTATATCAAGTTCACCCGAGAAAAGCCGAAAAAAAAATGGCTTCCATTTTTGAACGTACAAATTCTATCAGAAAATGGCTACATTACAAAGTGGTACCGAAAGCCAAGTAGTAAAAACATCTTGGTTCATTACCTCTCCTCTCACCACTCTCACACGAAAAGGGCGCTTATAAGAAACATGTTTCGAACGGCAACCAACGTGTGCACGGGAAGAGAGCAGAGAGAGGAGTCCCGGAACTTGGCACGGCAAATAGCCATTTCTAATGGCTACGAAACTGTAGCTCAGGATAGGTGTAGAAAAAATCATAGGCCTCCAAACGACAACTCTCGCGATAGAAGGGTCCCGTTTATCCTACCCTTCATCTCAAATGATGTAAATGCAGCTATAAAACGCTGCTTAAGAAGGGCGGGCTTAGAGAATTCGGTGAGCGTAGTTGAAATACCACCGAGTAATCTTAAGCGCCAGCTAGTTCGTAACCGCCTATATGACCGTCTATGTGCAACTCAAAATTGCATAATTTGCCCCAGTGGTAGAGACGGTGATTGCATGAGCTCGGGTATAGTTTATCTGATCTCCTGTAAGACGTGTGGTGACGAATACATTGGCGAAACGGGTAGGCCCCTCTGTGTCCGCATGAAAGAACACCTAGCCGGCAAAAATAGACCAAATACCCCGCTAGGCACGCATAGGACCCAGAGACATAACGGGGACGACTTCGAAGTATGTGTCACGATCCTCGCACGCGAATCAAGAACACAGACGCGAAAAACTCACGAGGCACTCTGGATTAATTCCAGAAATCCGAAAATGAACCGCAGGGAAGAATGCCTCATTATCACGCGTGATATAGGGCAGTATATAAAACTGCTTTTCTGATGTGAGGGGCACATTATACTTCCACGTGATTTCTGTGCGGTTGGTCTCTACGTGACATACTTAGTGGAAACCTCATAGGAAGCGGTGAGTGTGCAAAGCTGTGTTCAAAGTGATTGAAATCTTGGTTTAGAGTTTCTTTGTTTGGTTATGAAGGCGTCTGGCCGAGTAGATTGCTATGAACTTGACCTTTCCAGGCTCTGAGGAAGGCGAAATCCGCCGAAACATCAGCTTAAGCGTGGACAAAGAATAATAACACCTCGCGTTTGCTCAACAAAAATACGAAGAAAATTCAAGAAAGGATTACTCTTATCATATTAACATTAAAAAAGTAAAGTTATAGAATTCCCTAAAATCAGTCACTTGAACAATCAGAAATGAAGAAGATCGACTAATAGACAAGAAGTATGTGAGGTTTCATTTGTTAAACCTTTGTTTAACAATCACCAACGACATAAATGTGTCAGTGTGTTCATATGAGGCCTGAATCAGTTGTGTAAAACATGGGAGATAAAGAGCCAACACAATCAACTCCTTTCGTTACTAAAAGCAGAACCAAATGGCGCCTACTACTGCAGTGGCTTTGTGAAGGAAAGAATCTGAAGCTTCTTGAAGAAGTTAACAGAAGAACATTGTGCGATTACAACGTTGCTGAGATATTTGCAAAACTCTGGACCGCAGGTGTCTATGGTGGGGAACGAACGCGCTATTATCCTTTCCGGGGAGTAACGCGTTCACCACCACACCATGCGGGTCCTTTGTTTCGCACGTCTCTCAGCTATTTCTATCGATAACCTGCCATGAAAATTATAGAAGGCAGAAAACAAAACGTTAAACATTGTGCGATTAATTCACATGAGAGGAAAAAAAAGAGAATGGAGTGATAAGAAAGGAAATAAAAACGAAAAATGGAAGAAAAAAGAAAAAAGGGAACGGATTGAGAATGACACCATCTAAACGATACCTCTTCAGCTTTGTGTTCAGCTTGTTCCAAAACGTTGCCGAGTTGATCGGCAGCTGATGAAACGGTGTCTTTAACCCCTTGCTGAAAATATGCCATCTCATGCTTAAGAAATATCGGAACACTGCCGAATATCCGATTTTGTGCAGACAGAAGTATCTCTTAAGGTCCAGTACTATCCGCTGAAACTTAATCATAACAAATACGTAATCCAGCCAGTAGTCGCAATCACTGCTAATTTAACATCACTTTAAGATTGAGAACTACTAAAGATAAAGTATTTTCAAAAAATAAAAATAATGGATCTCATCAAAACACACCATGAAACTCATCGCTACGGATTTCTCAGTGTTCTCGGCAGATGAGACCTGAAATAATCAGTACGAAGAGCGTCTCCAATTTTTCAATTTTTAAAAGAAAGCACATGGTACTAGGATTCCTGACGATGGTCTCGGCCTGCTGGGTTAGACAGATGGCCAACCAATACAATAGAAAAAAAACAGTTACAACTGAATTGAAAAGACGATAACAAACGGAAAACAACAATGAGAGATTAGAAAATGAATGCCCATCGGAGAAGGGGGCAATAAATCACGAACAAGTAAAGGATAGAACATAGAATTATCAGAAAACCGTGAGAAAGTGTGAGAACATGACGCGATGATGAACGGAGCAGAATGGAAGAAAACTTCGATGAACCAGGATCGATGAGAGTAAATCTTGGACAAAAAAACCTTATTAAGCACAATTTCGAAAACTGAAACGAAAGATAACTACTACAATGGTGAGATATTTGCAAAACTTCGGAGCTGAGAGACAGGCGAAACGAAGGACCCGCATGGTGTGGTGGTGAACGCGTTACTCCCCAGAAAGGACAATAGCGCGTTCGTTCCCCACCACAAACACCTGTGGTCGGGAGTTTTTCAAATATCTCAGCATTATAGTAGTTATATTTCGCAAAATACCCTGCCGTTAAAAAGAATAGGCAATAAATATACAGGTTAAGACTATGAAACGAAAGATTTCGAAAAACTGAGCGCCATCCATCTCTCTCTCCAGTGCTTCAAATGAAAGCAAAGCACAAACTTAGTTTCTGGTAGTTCATAAATGCACGAAAAAAACCTTTAAAAAACAAGTCCCTCGTGAAAAAAGCACTCGTGCTCGAAGTCGGTAATAATAGACCTTTAAGGACAAATGAAAAGATGAGAGCGATGTTGTTGAGCATTTTATTAAGAGATGAGAGTAAAGCGGAAAATTCATGCATTCATATTCATACATGATGACCCTTTCAAACACATCCAGCTGACAATGATGATGACAACGAAGGAAGTAAGAACGAGATACTGGAAAGAAAATGATTCACAAAGGCTGACTTCGACTATATAACTCATTTTAGCCGTATAGCCGTCATCAAAAACACAGAAGCTCAATGTCTCCTCCAATAGCATTTTTCGAAGCCTCCAGAAAACCTTTGAACAGTTGTCTAATATCGGATTTCGAATTTGAAGCTAACATCCTTTTCTCTTGGACAAGCTCTCGCTCCTTCAGTCACTCTGATTCACAAGTTAAGTCTCGACAAAAAGAATAAGAACAAAAGATTTCTTTGTTTCAGAAGAACAAAATTTCACTGTAGCACAATGAGGAACTCATGTTTTCGTTTTCTCAAACGTTTCATGCTGGTAAAAATCCAGAGAGCCTAATGCCTTTTTCACATTCAATAAAGCTCTCTGTATGCCGAACAACACGTGTCTAAAACTGACATCGTAGTAATTTTCGACAGTGTACACACTGAAAGCTCTTTATTACTATTGTGAACGTATGAACGATCCTATAACTATCCAGTGGGCCAGTTTTTGCACCAATTTTCGGTGATTCTGCTCGAAACACATACGCTTTCGAATTTCGTTCTTCGCGGCGTTAGTTATCCCATCTCAGTACCAATGAAAAACGAAGAATTTGACGCATACCACTGTGTCCTCAACAGGAGATTCCATTTACGGTACCAATACGATTCGTTTATCCTGTCATACGTGTCCTAGTACTTTTTCTATTTGTTTCGTGGTATTTGCAAAATTCCGGATCTCAGGTGTCTGTGGTGGGGAACGAATGCGCTACTGTCCTTTCCGGGGAGTAACGCATTTACCACCACACCATGCGGGTCCTTCGTTTCTAGCTGAGAGACAGGCGAAACGGAAGACCAGCATAGTTTGGTAGTGAACGCGTTATTCCCCGGAAAGGACAATAGCGCGTTCGTTCCTCACCGCAGACATCTGCGGTCCGGAGTTGTGCAAATATCTCAGCATCATTGAAGTTATATTTCGCCATATACCCTGCCATTAAAAAGAGTAGGCGGCAAACAATAAGTTAAAATTGTTTCGTAATCTCTGAAATGTCGTCTATCCAGAGTACCTCTACCTGATGTTTTGCTGTTTCTTCAAGATGTACTGCCATTTCACTTCACTGATATGTTGAATGTTGGTTGCGAGTCGTTTCTATGGGTTACCAAGGTAGCGCTGCTAAGATAACAACAGATCTTCAAAACAGTCAGTCACCGAACCATATGGACCATAAGGAAATTTGCTACATTTTGATAAGGATTCCTCCAGAATGATAGCAATTTCTGCAAATACTTGACTGGCCGATGGTGAAAGATAGAAATGACCATATCGTGTAATAAGACATAAATTTTAAAGTTGACAAAGAAGACTAAGTTGAAGGAGTTGAACATCCGATCAATATGGTGCGTCATCGAGAGCACATTTCACAACAAGAAAATAGAAACTCAGTGCAAAGGAACCCACAAAAATCCTCACGAATATCGAGAGTGAAAAACTTTAGACCACAGGACCAGTAAGTTTGTCCACATCAAGCTTCAAAACATTAAAAACAAGTATTAAATAAAACCAGCACAAAAAAAGGAAAGAGTCAAGGCAATAAGGGGATAGCAAGAAGGTTGTGTGTTTGTGTTAAAACAAGAAAGGTAGCTGTTTATCAAGTAAACATGAGTGCGGAAAATCATCTTCTATTAAGGTTATGTTCGTTATCATAGCAAATATTCGTCATAAACAATGAACTGGATTGAACTGAACAGTAGTAGCAATAATCACATAAACAGAGAGAGAAAGAGTGCGGAAAGAGGAAGAGAGAGATGGTTAAGTGAAAACACATGTATAGTGTGGATAAATCGAAATGTGCACGCATCTCTCATGCACACATGCACACATATATATATATATATATATATATATACATGTATGTACACATGCCAGAGATACAGAAATGCGATGTATGTTTCAGTTGTAATCTCATCAATCATTAGTTAGCATAAATAAAGTCTTCATTTGCCTCTACAATTATCCACATAAACGTTGCAGGATGGATTCTGCATCTTATAGAAGCGGGATGACTAACTTTCGCTAGTAGTCTTCATGAAGGATCCTGAACATTAGATCGATGATGTTCCTGTTATCTGTTTAACATCCCGTGGAAGTAGTCAATGACGACAACTTTGCAATCCACCGCAGCAGAAAAACGAAGAGCCAAGAATTTTGAATATATGAATTCAAGCGTCAAGAGATGATCCTATTGCTGCGAATAACTCGAAAATAGTAGTATAACCCATTGTAGGGTAACTTGTCTTAGCCAGACTAAGGAGCCACAACGTAGCAATAAGACGAAAGAAGTATAATGACTTCAGAGAAAACATTATGAAACCACACACAAAAGGGGTGAAGAACAAACATTTGAACGACACCATGAACAAGTTATGGTGCAAATTTAACATATTAGCACACCTATTAGAGACGGAGTGATGTGTTAACGAATAATCATAAAGCACGAAGTATAGAGGTTATTTAGAAGAAAAATGAAACGACAGGCACAGTTTAATGAAGTGCAACTTGCCGCTATGACAGCTCCGTCTCGTCATGCAGCCCTACCTTCGCCCGTACGACATTAGACCACAGCTTAACGTATTAACCCCATGAAATTTCTCATCTCACCAAGGTTCACCTCCTCAGCGCGGCAATGGGGCTTTCTTGGTGACGAACTGCCATGTGCTATGGGAGCTCATTAGTCAGCACGGTTTCTCAAGTTGGAAAGAAGATTGGCAGTTCTAACGGAGAGCACAACTAAGAGTAAACCAAAGAGAGTAATCACTGCCATGCTGAAAAGCATACAGTCACTAGAGAATCGAGAGAAACAAATCCTAGCCCAGTCAGCCAAATACCACCCGAGGGGAAATTGTCCTGGAGTGTGCAGGATGCAAATTTTCAAGCAAGTAATTTCCAATAAATTGGACGAACATCGCCAGTTGTTCTAAAGGCGAGACTGTTAAAGAATAACTCTGACGGAAGTCAATGGGTTAAAAATTTAACGAAACTGATTGAAACAACGATGCAAGTTTAGTCTTTGTCTGATCTATCATACTTTTGAATAAACGAAATAACATGGATAAGTCGGTAAAAATCGATGAAGCGAATGACTCAGAAAAGAAATTCCGATCGAATACCAATGTGTAAAGTAGATGCCTGTTTACAATCACAGGCAGTAGATGAAATGCACGACCAATGACTGAGTGATTGATGACGATATTGAGACCTGCAAAAACGGCCTGAAACCATTCCCTCTCACAACCGGCATCGATTTAGATGGTGAAAAATGTGGCACCACAAAATGGAAAGAAAAGGGAATATACTCAAACAGAACAAAAGATATGCATTAACAATGAGCTCTAGTGATACCGTAGCACATTCACTATTAATGACTGAAAAGGCAGAAACATTAAGTCATTCGGAAAAAATCTTCAAAATCATTCAATTTGAGAAAGGATTTTGGTCAAACGGGGAAAAATGCAATCGCAGTAATGAAAGATTATGAAAAAGATGAAACATGAAGGCAAAGAAACAAATATTCCACGTCAAGAAAAAAACTTACAGGTTATCAAAAACTTTTTTACATAACTGAACTGACGCGAAGTTGATATAAAAGTATTATTCGGCGAACTACCCGGCACTTTCGCTTCGCCTTTACCAGAGCCGCGTTGATCCCCGTTCATGGTCCACAATTGGTCAGCTACACGAGATGGGTGACCGTTGTCGCATTGTGTCGAATCTAACGGAGTTTGAGAATGATCGAATGAGGAACTTCACTGGGCGGTACCCTTTCATGGAGGACGGATGCCGGTCGATTCGCGTCAACCAATATTATCGTCAATTCGGCAGGCAATGCGTCTTGTAGCAGCCGGTACTTCATTTATTGACAGTGGTAAAATCTTAAAACCGACTTTCACTAAACTTCGGTAACAACAGCCAATAACTTGTTCACATGATTGGGCTGATGCGAGGTAGGTATAATGATTTTGTTCAGCTAACGTTTCGCGCTTTCGCTTTCCTCTTGCGACCCGATATCTATCCTCTATAAAAGGACACGGCCGAATGAAGTTTACCATTCGAAAGGTGTTCTCACTCCACGGGACTCGGCGCGACAACGGACACCTACCTCGCGACGGCAGTGGGCCGTCAGTCTGAACCGACGCCGGCCTGAGGAAACCGAAAGCCCCGAAACCTTAGGCGAATATAACTTTTACACCAACCTCGCGTCAGCTCAATCATGTAAAAAAGTTATTGATTACTGCCACCGATGTTTGATGAATGTCGGTTTTAAGATATTGTCACTATCACTTCCTAATCAGAGATCATCAAGACTGATAAGACGGTCATGTCTCTTTATGTCCAGAATTTTCTGCAACTAAAAAAACTTGGAAAGCTTCGAGCAACTCTTTAAATGCCCGTCACATTGCTGGGAATTTTATGATCTCTTCAAACAAATGATCACTCTTTACATATAATGCACTTTCTATTCATCACATGGACCCCTTCTGTGTTCCCATTAACGATCCAGTATTTCGATCTACTATAGAATGAGGACGAAAGCAAAAACTATACAAAGGTGTGGTGATTGTAGATGACTCCGAACCAAATCCCATCTATTTCTCTGTCAATCTATTACAAGACACCCACCAAATCGACATAAACTCGCAACAAGGATGCCTGTATGGCTACGTGAACAAGAATGAACAAAGGCGATCCGATGTAGCAAAGCCAGATAGTTCATCCCATGAAGACCCACCCATGCCTCAGGTCAAGTGTTCACATAACTCATTAATTATGGCGTCACTAATAATCCTTACTAGTTATCCCTTCCGAGGAGCATCCGTATTTCCGTCCCGAAACTGAAGAAGAAAATGACGAATTGTTCGAATGTGCGGGATTCAAAAGTATGTTTATCTTGTCTACGAGCACGTGTAGAACCGGTTATACACGGGTTCCTTTCCGTTGCAAACTAAGTGTACAGTCTCTTGCCAACGGTTTTTATGACACATTCCAGCCTCTCTTCTAAAAACCAGTAACTTTTTTGATGGCAGGTCCTTCTTCAGCAAGATCGAATATTGATAGTACTAGCATTAAACTAGACAGTAATGGCCGTTGCCACTAGTAGAATAAGGCGTCTTCTCTGATGTTCTCTTAGAAGAGCGTTCACGTTCAGCTTCACGTTCGCCTTCACGCAACAAAATTTTGCAGCAGTCGAGCAACGCAAGCCGAATTCTTCCAGTTTAAAAAAGTGGTGCTGATAGTGTTGTTGAACATCTTAGTTACCATATCACTAATCCGATAACTTTAAACTAGTCAGAAAATTCGTTCGATGATTAGATAAATACATCAACACTTTTCGCTTGCTGTCGTTAATAATAACGAGTTTTCTACCAATTCTGACTTTGCTGACAGAACAATTGATTCTTCAAGAATTTCTTCCTTTTACTCTTCTACCTCTACATGCTACCACCAATCAAGCTTGTTCTATTTCTGACGTTACTTACTTGATACTTGTGATACTTGAACGGCCCGTCCTCACTGGTTGTGCGGGCACCAGCACAATCACCATTTTTTCGGTGATTTGCTGGTTAAGCCATTGTCGTTTCCTGGAATCCCGAGGTCAGCCTGGCGAAAGTCTGCCCAGGTTTTCACCACCACGGGTAGTCGCAGCCCTTGTGGATCAGAGGGAGATTTACCACCATGCGACTTTGATACCAGGACGGTGGTGGATCCTGATACTGGTTTACTCTTAAATACACTTCCTGATGGAAAAGCCTGACTCTTTCTCAGCGTGGGAGACCCTGCCAGGGGGGACGAGACCTCGCTGTACATCGCAGTCCGACACCCAGGAACATCTCCCAGCCACGATGAGACAGCAAACCGTTGGGAGGATTTTTGATGTTATATTCTCCAAGCGTAAGACCAAGCCACCTACCTTCTGCAAAAAACTTCTCCCACAATTTCGCAGTCCATCTGTCATTATCCTCATTACAACGCCCGCCACTCAGCAACTCGTGGATGCCCTTGACTAGCTCAATATGTGATGTCATGAAGCATAAGCGTAGAATTAGCTCTCAAGTTCCAAAAGAACTGAACAACAACGTAGCAACAGCAGATGAAGCCAGAATATAAGCGAATGCATTGACTGGAAACATAGAGGATCACACGAAATGAAAACAAAGCCATAAGATAGAGAAGCCTCAAAATTAAGGTGCAATGAACCACAGAGTAAAGTGTACGGCTCACTGCAAATGCGTACGTATGTATATATAGGTATATAAAAAATAATTGAATAAAAAAATCTGAGAGATCGTGTATAATTTAACATCGTGCTGGTTTTACCACAAGTTTTACGACAGCCGAAAATACCACTGACACAAAGCAGAACATCGTTCCTATCCTGTTCAACGAAATCCCGCTTTCTTGATTGGTTTAGGGTTCGGAATACAAGCTTTTTAGAAAAAACGTAGAAAATCTGTTCCATTGGCTCCAGAAAAGCAGGATTTCATCTTAGTAGAACAAGAGGATTAGTATCTTACAGGACTATACATGTGCAGATTATATCATGATGGGTGGAGAAGCACGGAGGCATTGGCAACAGATTAGGAATAAAGAATTGATGGATGATGATTGGTGTCTGTTTCATCTCATACGAAGTTTCGCGCCGTCAGGTGACGGACTGCCAAATTCCAACACTCGAATCCGATTAACTTCCAATATTTCTTATGTAGGCACAAAAGGAAACGAGAAAACGAAATGGTAAAACGACTATAGCAAAATTTTTTAATACAGGAATACTTAAAAGGAATAGCAAACGAAAATGGAAAAGTAGGGTTTGGAAACTGTCACGACAGAAGACAACACGTGAAGAGAGGTAAAATGAGCATGTGAAAAGTATGAGTAAGAGGGATGGGTCGGCGACGCCCATGGCAAATAGTCGATAACAGCCTCCGATCTGTTTTTCGATATTAATTCAATGGATTTTTGCAAACTATACCAAATCAAAGGTCAATCAATACTTTCAGGATGTCACATGAATGAGTCCGACCTAGCCAGAACGATGTTAGACGAGGGATGATGGGATGGAGGGAATGTAGCCGATTACCCTCGCCGGCTGGTAAACGAATACGTGCCGTGTTTGTCGTCCCACTCCGAATCGCCCGGGCCAACTGCTGTCGTCTGTGCGGCGCTGACGGTCTCACGTGCAGTTTCGCAACACTCTCCACTCGGAGACACGTGCTTCTTCCGCAACACTTGTTGAGAATGCTGTGCGTGGTGTGAGTGATTCGTTGAATTGATAGGTGTCAGTTGTTTTTTGTTTATGATTAACTTATTCAGCAACATTATTCATGCACTTGCTGTTTCTTCATACTATCCCATTACTATGAATATACTTTGAGTTCTAACGATCGATAAAGTTTACACTTGAACTTCGAATACTATGGTTGTAGAAAGTTGTTGATCCTTCAAAAATGATAGTTAATGTGTTTTGTAGAAAATTCGAATGGCGAATATTGGTGATTAGTCAAAAACAGAATAAAGAATTCACCGTTGATCAATCATGCAAACGCGTCGTGCGTCCGATACATTCATAGCGTCATAGAGGTGACTGTATGCACATATCCAATCTATTCATTGACCTCCGGAGGTCTAGCGATGTGTCAAGTCAGTGTTTTTGACGTCTCGGTGGTGTTAATTTTTGGACACTCGAGTAGTAGAGGGAGGACTGCTTGGGGACTTGGATTCAACCTACGACTACATGTATATCACATGGCGCTTCTAAACATTAGCTATACGTATCTCAAACATTCTACTTAGAAGCAAGTTCAGGTGGCTCAAGCTACTGAGTATCACAACGAAGTAAGACATCGGCCGTTACACCTTGTACACCGGCCTTGTTACAATAACACTATTTTGATGAGACTGAACTGTGAGTGCGATATCAGAGCTTATCACATTTATCCCTCTATTTCAAACTAGCACAGTGACAAACTGACAACAAATTCAAGCGTGTAGAAAACGATGATGCGGGAAGTTGTTAATCTCTTGCGAAACTGTTTTTTTCATCTATGAAATGTCAGAATGTCATACGGCGACCGCAAATGGATGGCTTCTCCTTTCAAAACGAAGAAAATCTCGAACATACAGACGACGGGGATGTTTTGCAACAAATCGGTCGAAAAAGTGACTAGGCTACAAATCATCGAAGGAATACGGGAAAGTGGTAGAGATTCAAGCCGTTTTTCAAGAGTACTTCTTAAAAAGGACTATATTTACTTCGAAAAAACCTTCAAAAAATACTTATTTAAGTTGAAAACCAACTTTTTCTCAGAGAGAAAAAACGAAACTGATAACTGATAATGAGGATATAAAAAACGAAGAAAGATGATAACGATGATGTTTAAAGATTTCTGTAGCTCAAATTTAAAGATCATTCTTAAGTGTCTAAAAAGTTGGGAGCATATCTCACACGGAAGAGACATGCATTTCATAGTGATAACATTCGGACGAGAGAACCCACCTCTTACAGGCTAGAGCCCTTCTGCAAGCAGAGTGACCAAACATATATAGATGCCAAATGTTTGAAGAACACGTGCTTGTTGCTGGAGTCATCGAGAAAGATACTTCCATCGTGTTCGAGATGAAGAGTTATCAATAAAAAAGATAACGGCTAACGAGGGTCAACTAGTACTTCCCAAGACCGACTTTCTACTAATCTCGAAATTTTGACTCCTTTTTTTTAAATGAAGAAGTCCGGGGTTGTGTTGTTGCTTGTACTTTCAAGGAGTACCGTTAAGTAGTACTGTTAGGTCAGTGAAGAAGGACTAAATGAAGAACAATGAAAACAACGAACACGAGGACAAAGTGCACCAGAAGATAGAGAAGAGTGCGATAAACAAGATAATAAAACCAGCCGATCACGGTGATGGTTGATACGAACTGTTTAAAGAAGAAGGAAGTAAGTAAGACTTTCAAGATATTCTACGCGACTAAAACAGAAGTCATCAGCGAAGAGAAGAAACTTCCAAGTTTTATTTTTCGAAAAAGAAAAAACAAAACTACACAAAATGAAAAGCGTTACAACAATGCATGTAACTGGTGTAACGGACGATTCGTTCAAGTCAAACTACTGCATTAGAACGGTAAAACTGAACTAGGCATCTAGATGTAAACATAATTCGTCAAAAAACAAGCTGTTCAAGCCGACTGCAGGGCAAAAGGGGTGGTAGGACACTCACTGACAACTCAGGCGCTACTGCTTAGCATTACTAAACTGCGGGAAAATTCTCATGTACCCGAAAAAGAAACGTAGATTACATCCAATTTCTAAGCATCAGCAGCGCCAATCAGAATTTTCTCAAGTGAAGAACTATTTTAAAAAATGATGCATGGGAGCTGTAGCAAGAACGGAAAATATCAATGATGACCTTTGGTCTCATAAATGTAGTAAATTGCATGGCCGAGCTCCATATTTTAATGATTCTGTCACGTGTAACAACACGACGCATTGAGTTCATTAAAATTCAATGAGGCAAACGATAGCTGAAGGTAGATGAGATGAAGAAACAACAATGTTGACGGGTTCAAAATATAAACAGAAGAAGGAGCAAATAGACAAGTGGAAACGAGTCACGAAATAAAAAGGAATTCAACCTCGTCCATCGACTTGGACGATGTAATGCTTTTATAGGAGAGCCCACAACTACCCTGATTGAACACAGTCGTAAGGAATCAAATTTCCCTACTTTCTATGAAGACCAAGGAGTGCTTGAGTTGAAGATATGGGAAGGAAATGGTTCGGCTACTTTGTTATGCCAAGGAAAACCACGCTTGGCCAAGTTCCAATGGTTCATTTAGGAAAAAGAGGATAAATGTTCTAACCGGAGTCAAATCCACATGGAAATATGACCACCTCTATGGATGACGGTTGCAGAGAAGCGAAACAAATGAAGTAAATGTTGCGGTCCCGAATGGTATGTAAGCGCGGAAAGCATCGATATGAAAAGTAAGTAAGATGGAAAAAATGAGGTATAGGATTTAAAAAAGGACACTATCTCGAAGCCAAGCAGATCGAAGACTCACTCAGCCTTGCTCGCTTCGTAGTGCGCAGCGGTAAACTGTCCATTCTCTTACGCAATAAACAAACGATGTTAAGTACATATTACGACCACTTTGTACAGTTGCATCGCATTTCGTTTCTTAGCATTGACGTTGGATACGATTTACTTTTGTTCCTCTGTGTGAGGTAATGAACATTGGCATCGTCGTTTTAATGATGCGGTAAAACAACACCAAGTGCTCATCTAGTCATGTTTTCCACATGCTCAGTTCGAAAGAACACATGTGGAGCTGTGATGAATCGGGAAGGGATCCATTTCGTCCTTCTAGCGTCATTCCACCATCATTTCCCTACTTCTCCTACCGCACTCCTTTTAGTTGGTTGGATAGTCGATGAAGAATTTGATGACTGTAGTAAAAGAGAATATGGATAGAGAATGGTAAACAAGTATTTTCATTAACAAAATGATCTCTATGAATTCATACCGATCCGATCAACCAACTTGCCCGATGGAAATCATTCCGCCAGATTTTGCGATGTTTGATGTGCAAGCACTGCTTCGCAAAGTTCCCAGCATTTGATTAAACACACGAGGATTATGAAAGATTTCTGGATAAAAGTTTATGGTTTCCTCAGCACTGCAGGAGATATACTGAATATAAGGATTCATTTAAATAAGCGTAAAGCTTCTCGTCATAGAAATAGGGTGGAATCAGAGATGCAGAGCTCGCCCTCTGCTATCAATTTTACTAGTTAATTAAAAAGTGATTCGTTCAAAAACCGAAGTAATTCTTATCTACGGGGCGACAAACTAATCAGCGTAATCAATAACGAGGGGATGAAAACGTTTACTACTTCACTTACTTCGGGAATGAACTAGAGCGTTTATGAACATTAGAAAGTACTACGCAGATAATGTTTAACTTTTTATCTACTGCCTATTATTTCTTTCATGGCAGGGTACTATGTGAGATACAACCTCAATAGTGCTGAGATATTTGCAAAACCCGTACACTGGGCCGGACTCGAACCTCTGATTATTCTTTCCGGGGGCCCACCTGCTACCCACGGCACCATTGAGGCCTTTACTTTGCAATGCTCTAATTCCGAACTAGACAGACATTCCACTCAGCCAAGAATAGAAATTGAAAAAGGACGCAGGTTCCAGTTTATACAATCCAACCTTATTTCATAGGTGTTTAAAGGAATTTTGTAAAATTAAGAGGTTCTTTCCTGGAAAAAGAAAACACGACAGTTTATTGCTTTCTCCTGAGTTTTCTATCCCTGAAAGAGCTCAAGACGTTGAAACTGTTTGTAAGGGTGGAGGAGAGAAGCAAGCATGGGATTTTTATAATAAAACGTGAGACAAAACAAAAATAAAAGCCATTGGACAAAAATGGACAAACGCTGTTTGAGAAGTCCCATGAGAATTCGATATCAACAGTGAAGGAATGTAGTGTTTGAACAATAAAGGACAAAAATAGCTAAGCAAATGGAAGAAATAAGGGCTATGAAAACTTTAAGGAAACATTTTGGTTGAAATGAAGTTTTCGAAGCCCACATAAGTAAAAAAAAAAACAAAAGTAGAGCATATATAGAACAATGGAGAAGAGGCAAGAGTGCCAATGTCTTGAAAAAAGGAACAAGACATTCAGAGTAATCGAAAAATTATGAAAGAGAAAGTTGTAAGCGTAGGTAGTTGAGGTAAGAGGGTGACACCAGCTGCTAGAAAACTATTGATATCTCTCTGTTTTCCTTTACTTTGAATGCCGCGTCTTCACATCTCGTGAGGATCCCAGCACATCTTTCATTCGATCCCTTGTCCTACACTCGGCACCATCCAAATTCCCCAGATTGGTGTGAGCTCTTTCCAGAAATGCATGGCATAGATCTGTTAACCTCGGCGAAATGTCAGGTCTGGCTACCCCGGGTTACGAGTAAGAGGCAGCTATGCAGTTGCGAGTAAGGCAGAGTCACAACATGAAGATATACAAAGGTTCTACGACGTGCGTTGGAGTAAATTCATTGTCCATATAGGTAAAATTCCACCTAGGTGACAGATCGGGGAAACAAGAACTCTTTTAATCTGAACCGACAGGTTCAGCGGTCTGACGATTAACAGTTCAGCAACCATTTGACACATATGTGCACACTTTCCCAATATAAATGAACAATATCCAGAGGCATTCCAATATACCAGTAATCCGTTGCCGTCGAGGAGATTGACACATTCTCCAGCGTAGACGAAGCAGTATATAAATCCGAGCACCTCCTTGGATAGTGGCCTCAGCTTAGTGTAAAAGGTAGTGGAAAGGTGGCTGAGCAAAGGATAATGGCTTGAGTGTCAGTCCTTCATCAATCCCTAAGCATGCCGTGCATTCGGCTTCATTCGTAGCACAGTAGAGGTGACCTCACAAAAATTTGAGCTATACAACGATGCATCATTACAGCACTTCTTATCCTTACAGATAATTCTGTTACCAATTCATCTAACCCAAAGTGGTGAAATACTTGGTTGGCCCTGGGCGACAGATTCAACCAAAGAGCGTGTGTGTGTTACAGATCACCTCTCACCACTGCGCTACGCGCTCGTAAAATGATGCATTACACGAGGAGGCGAACAATTTTAGCATTTCTGCACGTACACAATGAAATCAAACAAAAATCAAACATTCAAAGCTAGCAGAGAACAGAGTTATTGGTATCCTGAAATTTTTTGCTGCACTATCACCTCTCTAAACTTAACCGTTCATCAAACTTTTGGACTCCATTCATTCGATGCGAATCGATCGATGGAAAATGTTGAACAAATAGTGGACACAATAAGCCACAACACATCCAACACCATATCACTGCCTTCACGTTCACCATTCATCTACTTCCCAATGAAAAACACGATTCTACGATTGGAAAGTCGGTCCTTTACTTATAAAAATGTTGCAAAAATAAATAACACTCGAACGGAAGTAACTAGTTACTTCCGCTAAACTAAAAAAGAACTTCACTAAAAACGGACATGAAATGACGAACGGCTTTGTCAATCTAGGCGACAGACAGCTGGATTTTCATGGGGTTTTGGGACAGTCGAACGTAACACACAGCCTCTGAGGCTGGCTATTTGGTAATCGAAAGCGATTTCTGGATTTCTGGCATACCTGAGAAGTTAAGAATGGATTTATAGAAAGAAGTTCTTTCCTAACGTCCATATCGTATACAGACGTCTGTAGTGTAGAATTCGTTTAAATTTAAACAATTTTAGAATTCTTATTTTCGAAAAAAAGAAAAGCAGTAAGACGACATTTAGATTTCAGCAGTAGTTACAAACAGACGATATGTTGGGAAAACCATTATGACGTGTCAAACGAATTCCGTTTTGTTCATTTGCTTCCGTGTTCGAAACATCAATGTCAACGAAAAGAAGGCAAAAAGTACGTTTCGCAAGCTCTAGGAAACCAGGATTTCGTCATAGTAAAACAAAAAAGCTTGTGTCTAGATAGAGATTGTAGTATGGGCGGGCAACACAGTGATAGTGATACCGATCATCACGAGCACAGCGCTCGTTCGATTCCGCACCTGACTCACCAAGTCTCTCATCCCTCTGAGATGGGGAAATTGCTACCGGAATTGTCTAGGCTTCACTCTCTGCAATCCGCTCCAGCCTGACTACGTCAGGACTCCAGAAAAGAATCGACTTGACAAGCACTCAACGATATTCATGATGGAAGTAAAATCCTTAGAGCGAAGCTGAAGCTACGCGTAAAGAGCAGGAAGACAATTGTGAATGATGGATGAGAGGAAATGGTCGAACGCCAGAGTGCTGGGATCTGCATAGCAGATGTGAAAGACGGGTTGTGTGAAAAAAGAAGAAAAAGTAGATTAAGATGGTTTATATTTCAATTAGTAATTACTAATATGACCTGAGATATGTTGGCTGGAAGTTTAAAGTGGCAAATATTTTCAGTTCAAAGGCATCGGATCTCATGCATATCGGGTGTTACGTGTTAAACGCTTTCAGCCTGTTCGATAACTCTTTTATATCGCTTGAAAACCTCATTTCTCTGATTCTAGGTACTTATTATAATGCAAAGATAATAACAACAGTGAAAACAATCTGAGATGCGAAAAAACGATAAGAAACAACAGTATGACGTAAACATGTAAAAGGGAGAAAACGAGGATTCGTCTCTTTTATGAAGTAAAAACAGTCAAAACAGTGGATATCATCAAGTAAGAGCAATCAAGCAGCTATAATCGCCTCTACCTCTTAACAATTCCTCCACATATTCGTCACAACATGAGCTATGTTATGGCTCACTGGTGTATTTTAGCATGAGTAGTGATACTGTATAAGGGATAAATGATATAGCTCTCGGCGTTGATCAATCCCTGAGGGATGCGCCATGCGTTCGACTTCATTAAGTATCGTTGAAGATGACTAAATACATATCTGACCTTTATAATGACTCTCGGTGACCTACCGATGTATCGATCCAGTGCTGCTATCCTCCCAGACAACGCTGGTATCAATTTGCCGACCCAGGAGGGATGGAAGGCTTGGTGGGCCACAGGCGCGGGGATCGAATCCACGTGTGTCGCAGTGGTGCCTCCAACCATTGCGCCACACGTGCCCAGTGATACTGTATTCATACATTTTTGTGGTATCATTGTATTTGTTGCTTATCCTTAGAATGAACGTATAAGGTAAATGCAAGTAGTGAATGAGAAGATTTCACCAACTTCTAGGAAAGAAGAGATACGTCGTGTTTGGTCTGCAGACTTTTTTTAAGATGACAAAATAAAAGTACGGAATGACGTCGTTCCCACGCGATTTCTAAACAATGTCTCATTCGAGTTAGCACAACTTTCCCAGGATTTCCACCAATCTGGCTTGCAAACAGAGTTATTGCCCATTAAACTTAGCCGTTCTTATGGCAAAATCTGGAAGTTATAGCCCATTAAACTCTCCCACACGATTTCCTACATCCGATTCTACTTTAACACGCAAAATGATTGTAAATAGTGTGTTGCTTCCTTGAATTTTAGACCAACCGTAACGAAGTGTTTATCGAAAAACGACTCCACTGTCAAAAAGAAACGACCTGACTACGAAAACTAAAAATGACAATCAAGAGTGTTTCACTTACCTATGTTTTGTTCATCTTTCTATTCTTCTTCATTGTGATTTTGTCGCATATCATAGTAGACCATATATCCCAACACACAGAAGATGACGAGATCCGTAAGGGCGCGTGTGGCGCAGTGATGGGAGGCGCCCTGCAACACACACGTAGAATCGGTCCCTGCGCCCAAGGCCCACCAAATCTACCACTGCAGGGTCGGTAAATTGGTAACAGACTTGTCTGGGAGGATAGCAGCACTGGCTCGATACATCGGTAGGCCACCGCGAGTCATTGTAAAGGCTAGATATGCATTCGATCACCTCCAAACGATGCTTAATGAAGTCGAATGCACGGCGCATCCCTCAGGGATTGAACAACACCGAGAGCTTAATCCTTTATTCATTATCATAGTAGACCGATATTAAACTTAATATATAAAAGATTTGGGCAAGAATTACCATCTACTTTCATTTCAGGTAATCATGAGACTGAAAAGAATGGCATAAAATGTACAGTATTCTTTTAAAAAAATCCCGATAAAACTGCTAAACAAGTGCTCAGGGTGAGGGTAGAGCAGTGTTAGAGATCCTCTTCAGTGGGTACAACACCCTGGTTCTATCCCGCACCCGGCCATCAAAATATTCCATGACTCTTGGATCGCGGACTGGGCATTAGACTTGTCTAGAATCAGCTGCCTTCTTCCGGTTCAAAAAAAGATAGCACCTGCTCAGTGATGACGATGCAGGGAGACGTTCTACCGCAACGAAACTTCGCATAAATCCGAAGGACGTCATGGACGATGGATGAGAAGAAGCGAACCGAATGAAGGAAATGCTGGGACCAGCACAATATGTGAAGTCACCTGTATCACTTGTAGTTCCGTTGATTGTCGAGTGACTCGAGCTGGCGCCAGGCGCCAAATCTTCCATTTTTCCCTGTCGTGTGCAAGAGCAACCCAATGGGTTCTGCTCGCTTTAGGGACTCGTCGAGCATCATATCTTTCTTCTAGACTCTTCGTGAAGAACGCTGACCATCAGGTCGGTGGTCAACCTGCAGTACGTTTGACATCCCGAGGAATCTGGTCACTAACTGCAGTGAAGTCAGATATCAAAAAAAAGCAAGTCTTAAAATATATGAACGGAACTTTTTCACAAGCAAAAGAAACCAGTAATATACAGAAATGCCGAAAAATTACAGAATACTCAGAAAACGGTAACGGCGTCAGTGGGTGTTGGCACGATAAGGGGCAAGTCAATCGCAGGACGTTGATCAAGCGAAATTTGTGCTAATCAGCTGACGACGTGTGCTTGGCGTCAAGGAAATCACAACGGTGCCAGAATTGGTCAGACGAATACGCGATAAGGATTACTAACCGCTTTAAAACAAACAAGCTAGCCAATAAATCCAATAAGTGAACGACGTATCTTGACAGTCGAAGATTTTTCTTTTTCCACTGGATGAACGAGTTTGTTTCTCCAAGGCTCTGAAGGAGACGAGGAAGCCGAAATGCCAGCTATTGTGAATGATTAAAGGCTGCAATAACAACGATGTGTTTACTCATCAAGAAAATAGTGACTTTTTGATCAACGCCGAGGTTTAAAAGAAAGGAAAGTCGGTCCCAGGATTTTCCTACAGTATTTCAAACAGCGACGGCTTCAAATCACGCTTGCATATGGAAGCGCTGGGCTTTGGTAACTAATTTGAAACAGGAAATATTTTTGCAGAAATTCACGAAAATATCACAATACTCCTTAATTTTGGGCCCGACTTAATTTCTATCTATCGGGAAACACAGCGATAAGGGAAGTCGTGATTATGTGGAGACACACATTCGGGAAGATGTGCATTGGTTTGAATGCGTGCTTACCCAAAGGAGTAGTTAACCCCTTCTTTTTGAACAATATCTAGCATATCCAAACTTGTCGCTGCCTTAATGGATTGGAATAAAAGCCAATAAAGCCGAAGCGATTTTAAGAACAAGATAAAAATTCTCGTATTTTACTATGAGGAAATTCTGATTACTTGAAGATAACAAATCTTTCTCTTTTCCGTCGAAAGATTGTCTTTCGAGTAGCAAAGAAGAGGTTGAAGAAGTGCTGAAGATGTATAGATGGTGTCATCGAAAAATAAAAGCATGGGGAGGATTTGGGAAAATGCGGTAAAACTACAAATGATAAATAAAGGATTTTATGGGACAAAGCAAAATTTTACGGATGGTAGCAGATTGCCACCGTAAAGCTAAGGCACATACGGGGGAAATTTGGGCACTCAGTTACCCGAAACAGATAACAGCCCTAAAATATGAAAGAATGAGCGGAGAAGGATAACATGGGATTGAAATCTGACGGGAATGCTAGTGAGAAGTGTGGTGATTTGGCGGGAACTGAAGACTATCGATATCTTAATTCACTGGAGATCAACTCAACCTCTATGAGATCAGAACAAAAAAGTGATCCAACAGAAAACGTTTCGGACCAATCTGATTTAGATAGAATATTTAACCTTGAGCAAGTGGATTCGAAGGAATAAAGCTTTCAATGTTGGTCAGTTCCGTCAAATTTTCCATCTATCTGCTTTTTGCTCGTGGAGTTCTTTAGGGATTAAATGTGAACTACCGCGATACCGTTGTCTTATTTTCCTTTTTCAGAATTCCCTATAAAAATTAACAAAATACACTTGAAACTACGTTCAATTATGACGCATTTGGTTACTTGTTTTGAACGCAAGGAAACTCGTACAAAACTTGTAGACCATAGAAAAGTTAAAATTTGATCAGTTTATCTGAACTGCTGACTTTCCCTAAGTTTAGGAACTATTAATAGAATATGTTCTCAGTCAAGGGGCAAGTTGAATGAATGACGGAGGAGGTTGTGGAATTGACGACTCGTCAACCACAACAATAGATGTCAAGGAAAACATCGAACGTGAAGAGCACGAATCACAACAATATTGGGCTGTCATGAAAGGTTGCTTCGGGATTTTTGATGGCACCACTTTTTTTTCCGGAGGTTTTCATTACACGCGGGATGTTGGGCGAATTATATACGCAAGGTTACATGGCGCCCCCAGGTGTCCCATAAAGGTGGGCCATTGAACGTATCAAGAGACAACAGAAAGATCAGCAGACTAGTGGGAAATATTACGAGTAAAAATAGCCATTTGGAAAAAACGTGGAATATAAAGAAATATTTTACTCGGGATCACGGGTGATGACGGTGTGCTTGAGTTAGCACCGATTCATGAAAAAAAAATCTGGTGGGAAGAAAGGCAGAACAATCCGGAAGGATAATTTAAACTTCTGGAGAACTCAATACTGTTTCGAGTCATAGGAAAGGAAAAAATATGAATCCTTAGTGAAAAATAACAAAGAAACTAACAAAAAATGTGAAGGGCAACAAAAATACCTAACTTTGCGTGAGAAGAAAATGCTTCAGAAAATATGAGAGGCCGAAATGACAAACATACAGAAGGTTCGCATAACGATAGAAACGCATAAATCAGCCGCGGAATGGTTAACCGGATAAAATCAGTCTGACTCAGCGACCGAAAAAAATCGTTTGCAACAAAAACTTTCCGAAAAAAGGAAAAACGAAAATGCGGTTTACTCGTGATACTCACTGATTCGGTTCGTTGTTCAGTTGTGCTTGTCAACGATTCGAGTGGTTTTTCAGTCTAAAATTGATCTTTCCAGAAATTCTAATGGAATCCAACCCATATCTTATGAAGTCACTACTTAGGAAGAAATCTACCGTTTCAGGTTTGAAACTGTTCATCTCGAAATGAATGTGGTCGTCCACTTCATTAGGTGACGGTGAAGGTGACGATGCTGGCATCGTCAGTGGTGTGGAATCAAATGGTTTAGCCTTCAATGGACATAAAATAAGTAGAGTGAACAATTTATAATCGTAAATTTATTCAAATAGAAAGTAAGGAACATGAAAAAATGACGCATCACATCGTAAATGACTGCCACTAAATTGTGCCGAAGTCGTGTTATCCAGAAAAAAAACTTGAAATTGCTCTTTTTTTCCTTGACAAATCCTCGGAAAATAAAAGAAGCAACTACGGTAAAACCTACGAGGCTTCTTTGAGCAGCTGGAATCACTTCATTAACGAGATCTGAACTGATTTCGTTCAGTAGTTCGTCTTCCATCGAATAAGACGAATCGAGCTGCAAAGAGGATATTCGGCACTTAGTTTTAACGGAGTTTCTTCATGGTTCAAATTATCGTCACATTTAGAGAAAAATTTCGGAGGAAAAAAATGGAAAACAAAAAATAAAGCAAAAGTTTGAAAAGGTAAAAAAATGAAAACCCAGTAGGATAAGAGAGCAAAGTATCAAAGAAAAAACTGACAACAGTCGCTATGTAGGAACTAACGGAAATTTTAATTCAAAGAGTAATTATGCAAAAAAAAACACAGACATAACAGAAGAAAGCCAGAAACACTGTGCCTTAAAAATCTATCAAAAATGCTCCCATATACTAAAGCAGAGACGTGTGTGGCGCAGTGGTCGGAGGCGCCCTGCAACGCATAGGTAGCATCGATCGCCGCACCCATGACCCAGCAAGCCTTCCATCCCTCCTGGGTCGGCAAATTGATACCAGCCTTGTCTGGGAGGATAGCAGCACTGGATCGATACATCGGTAGGCCACCGCGAATCATTGTAAAGGCCGGATATGCATTTAATCACCTCCAACGATACTTAATGAAGTCGAATGCACGGCGCATCCCTCAGGGATTGACCAACGCCGAGAGCTCTATCGTTTATCCTTTTTATACTAAAGTAATTTTTAATCCTCATAAAAAGAATAGCACTCAAAGTAACTCATAAATAAGTAACTAGGCTGTTCGTGATTCATTATTATCATTAGAATTATTGTTATTGCTATTGCTATTATGAAATATTATTCCTACAAAACTTCACACTTTTATGAGGATGCCGCTGCCTTCCAATAAAACACTCATCGCTGTTTCTTTAAAAATAATATTCAACCATAGTTATAAGCTATTTAAGAAGTCTACCTATCAATTTTACCGTCGGTCTTTTGGTCTATTGATCACAAATGGTTCGAGTGAAACCTTGATGGATGTGATGAGATGAGCCCCACTACGAATTGAAACTAGTAGAAGTGGACATTAGTACTTAACAAATTGAAGTACAGTGTGCATTACAGTACAGTAATTCGTCTGACGCCTCTGTGGCCCACATGATGACGTTAATTTCTCAACGGATTAAAAGATGGTGAAGAGAAAGTGGTGGCGACGCGAGTCTTTCACGGTCTCACTTACGTCGTTCATAACTCATAAATCCAGAGGTCACCTGTATTGTTGGTTCTCTGAGGAACGTCAGAAAAAGGATGTCTCCCACCCAATACTCCATCGATAGACAATACTTGCTTACTTGGATACTTGGAGGGCCCATCCTCACTGGTTGTGCGGGTTCCAGCACAATCTCAATTTTTTGCGAGTTTTGCTGGTTTATTCATTGTGGTTCCCTGAAGTCTCTAGGTCAGCCAGGTCAAAGTCTGCCCCGAGTCGTCACCGCTACAGGCTGCCGCAACCCTTGTGGATCAGAGAGAGATTTCCCACAATGGGACTAGTTTCGCACGAGGACGGTGGAGGAACCTGCTAATGGTTCACTCTCAGCGGTAAAACGTTAGGAGAATAGATAAACAATAAAGTTGATAAAGTAGGAAATGTTGAACGTTGGTCGATTCGTAAAGGAGGCGTTAAGCATTTTATTCTACTAATAAGCATCTTAGTAATGGCTAAATGCATAAGTTCGTCTATATAATGATAAGAGGTGTCCTGGTTTATCAAGTGACTATTTTAATTTCATAATTCCGAGCACCTATTAGATGACCTGCAGGTTACAGGGTTTGGTTTACGATGGGCATAAGCTCGAACCAACGATTAATTGTGTGCTGGGGACGCACTGACCACTTCGCCAACGTTTCCAAGTTGCGTAATTCTCCTACGACCGACTTTCTATTTACCTCGGCATTGATCGAACAATTCTTCATATTCTCGTTTAGCAAATACAAAGTGTTATTATTTTTTATTTACGCACAAAATGACGTTTCGGCGGATTTCGCCTTCCTCAGAGCCTGGAAAGGTCAAGTTGACAGCAATTTACCCAGCCAAACACCTCCATAGCCAAAGAGAGAAAATGCTGAACCAAAATTTCAATCACATCGAACACAGAATAGCTTCTTTGCACACTCACCGCTTTCTACGAATATGTCATGTGGAGATCAACAGCACAGAGTTCACATGGAAGCGTAATGTGCCCCTCCCATTTGAATAACAGGTTTGAATACTGCTGAATATCACGCGTGAATATGGGGCGTTCCTCACTGCGGTTCATTTTTGGATTCATGGAATTAATCCAGAATGCCTCGAGAGTTTTGCACGCTAGTGTTATCGATTCCTGTGCGAGGATCGTAACTCCTAGCTCAGAATCTACCTCGTTATGTCTCTGCGTCCCGTGCGTACCTAGTGGAGTATTTGGTTTAAGTTTACCGACTAGGTGTCGTTTTATACAAACGCAGAGTGGTTTACCCGTTTCCCCCAATGTATTCGCCCCCTCACGCTTTACAAAAGATCAAATAAACTGTACCCGAACTCATGCAATCACCGTCTCTACAATTAAGGCAAATTATGCAATTTTGTGTTGCACATAGACAGTCACATAGGCGGTTACGAACTAGCTGGCGTCTTAGAGTACTCGGCGGCATTTCAAATGCTGCTACCTAATTCTCTAGATCCGCCCTTCTTAAGCAATGTTTTATAGTTGCACTTACTTCACTTGAAATGAAGGACAGGATAAGCGGGACCTTATTATCGCTATAGTTCTCGTTTGGAGGCTTGGGATTTCCTCTACACCTACACCGAGCTAAAATTTCGTAGCTATTAGAAATGGCTATTTGTGGCGCCAGGTTCCGGGACCTCTTTCTCTGCGCTCTTCTTGTGTACAGGCTGGTTGCCGTTCGAAACATGTTTCTTATAAGCTCCCTTTTTGTGTGTGGCGGGTGAGAGGAGAGGTAATGAACGAGTATGTTTTTACTACTTAGCTTTCGGTACCGCTTGGTAATGGAGCCGTTTTTTGACATGTTAACACTGTACGGTTGGTCTATTCGTGGAACACTCGTAGAAGACTCATAGAAGGCGGTGAATATGCGAAAACCTTTTTTGTGTTCAATGTGATTGAGATCTTGGTTTAGCACTTTTTCTGTTTGGTTATGGGGGTGTTTGGCTGGGTAGTTTGCAGTCAACGTGACCTTTCCAAGCTCTGAGGAAGGCGAAATCCGCCGAAACGTCAGTTTGTGCGTAAATAAAGAAATAATAACACCTCGTGTTTGCCAAACAAAAATGTAAAGAATTGCTTGATTCTGTTTCCAAAATATGTAGGAGAGCTATTTAGCCCTAGATAGATACATGAGGATCCTCTCCTCGGAAAAACTAGGAATCGTTCCAAAAAGGGTGAATCGCTGTTGACGAATTGGAAACTCTTCATTCCAACAGCACTAAAAACAGTGATGTTAATAAAAACATCTGTAGCTGTGTTCTATGGAGGTTTAGGATAAGCAAAGAGCTTTTCCCCATGGAAAAAATTGCCCGTTAGCTGAATTTTGTTGTTTCTATCATGACGAACGTTACCAAGCTATGACATAGCAATAAATTGTTGAAGGAATAGAAAAATAAGTGCTAAATTGCAACAAAAAACCTAGAAAACCAAAAAATGGATTATGCCAAAAACTCTACAAGGAATAGCAGGGAGGAATGCACAAAAGTCACACGCGACCTGGCCGCATATCTTCGCATCAGTTTTTGATGTGGAGTGGTGATGCCATCAGCCATATGAGACTATAATCAACTGTTCTTTCCCTGTGGAAGCTACGTAAAAACGGTGGGCTTTAGAGAAATTGTTGCACGTGCGAATGCGATTTAGATTTCCATCTTTCTGTTTGTCCTGAAACAGGGGCGCGTGTGGCGCATTGTTCCGAGGCGCCCTGAAACACACGTGGAATCGATCTCCGCACCCATGGCCCAGCTAGCCTTCCATCCCTTTGAGGTCGGCAAATTGGTACTAGACTTGTCTGGGAGGATAGCAGCACTGGCTCGTTATAGAGATTTTCGTCTTTCTGTATGTGTTATTGAAGCGTTTGGCCTAGTAAATTGCATATCAGTAAACCATTCCAGGCTCTGAAGAAGGTGGTGCTGCGGAAACGTCAGCTATTGTTGTATTGTGTGCTTTTGTATGGAAATGTATCCTGAATAACAAACTCGCGATTGCTGAACAAGGAAACAACGAAGTAGCAAGTATAACCAAAAAAAGTAGAAGACAAGAATCAAAAATAAACAAGAGAAAAGAGCAAATAATAAAAGTAAAAAGACCACAGAACAATTTTTATAAAAAGTATAATAACAAAGCAAATATGATAATAAAACTAAATAAAAGCATGTCTTGGACCAGGCACAGCGTAGATCTAAGGTTTTGTGTGTATTGAGCTGAATCTCCACCACTGCGCTATGTCATGGTATAAACATTGCCGCAAAACTCCGACGTCCCAGAAAGCAGGAATAATTGGACAAAAATTTGCAAAAGTACTCAAGAATTCGAGAGGTTATTGATTGGAAATGCGATGACGACGAAATCTACATGGTGCAGCATGCAACATCAAAAGTAAGAGAGAATAGCGAACAGAGAAAAAAACACTAATGACAATGTTAACTACTTATTTATTGCCTACTACAATTTTTCATGGTAAGGTAATACGCGTGATAGAACCACAACGAGGCTGAGATTTTTGAAAAACTCCGCACCGCAGGTCAGTCCCATTGACGGGTGATTGCTGCTGGCGCTGATCGATAGAACTAGCTCAGATCCAGGCGAAACGAAGGACCCGCATGGTGTGGTGGTGAACGCGTTACTCCACGGAAAGAACAATAGCTCGTTCGTTCCCCATCACAGACACCTGCAGTCTGGAGTTTTGGAAATATCTCAGCATCATTGTGGTTGTTTCACACTAACGACAATCTCAATATTCTTTTGCGACTTTTAAAATTCTGTACATTATTACTGATAAGCAAACACGAGGCTGATGAGAAAAAACTTTATTAGGCTGATGCTTCGGCGCCTTCGC
Organism: Angiostrongylus costaricensis; assembly: GCA_900624975.1. Classification (NCBI taxonomy): domain Eukaryota; kingdom Metazoa; phylum Nematoda; class Chromadorea; order Rhabditida; family Metastrongylidae; genus Angiostrongylus; species Angiostrongylus costaricensis. The sequence continues at coordinate 71,467 of UYYA01000255.1, forward strand.
CTTCTTCTGTGCGAATTGATCTGAAGAAGCCGAAGGTGCCGTTTTTTTCTGACCTCGTGTTAATTCACCATTTTTGGAATGAAAATTTTTATTCTCTCGATATCGTGCCGACAAGCCTGACGACGCTTCAGCTGCTACTAATGAATGCCATGAGAACGTCGTCAACGATCATCTGTTGTGGAATCGTTGTCTAATCAGATAACAACGAAGTGCATCAAGGAATATAAGAAATCGACACAAAGTATTATCAGTGGAGATCGATCGTGTGTAATTGGAGACGAATGAAAAAAGAGTAGAAAAAGTGTAAATCAGACGAAATGATGATGAAAATGTTTTTCGAAGGTTTGCTCTAAAAAACCCACCATCGGCGTGAGAGGTACAAACAAAAAATACAAGCTGACTACCTAACAAACAGTCGCTTAGTATTATGTAAAAATGAAGGAAAATATATCTAGGGAAAGAAAGCAGTAAAAATAGAGACGTAAGACGTAAAATGAAACAAAAAAATTCGAATTCCTCGATGAAAACCACCAGAGAACTCGTAATGAGCTCCCATTGATGTCGGCTCTCGTGTTTGGTAGAATAACTCCCTGGAAATCTGAGGAAAATTCTTTGGCACGGAACATGGCTTAGAGAAAAAATGAACAATCTTAAAGATACGGCCCCCAGAAAGTGCTGTGAATTCTGCCCACCTATTTGAAAATATACTAGAGTGCAAAATGTGAACAAGAAGGAAATCTTCATGAAGTCAGATTGTTCTTGTTTATAATGTGCTTCCTAGTAATTCCTTTTAAAAAATTTACAAAGATTTTTTGTTTTTAATTGGAGAGAAAATAACGTGAATACTAGTGGGAATGGGCTGAACCCTGGAATTGTTACTGGGTGTGGAGCTTCGATGTGGTAAAGAGATCGATGAATCAGAAACTCAGATGGAATTCAATTTACATCTAGAAGAGTGAAATTAAGCCACGGAAATGTCTAGTGCGTCTGGAATAGATGGGCTCCATTAAAATTGATAGGCTTTGTTAAAAAACTGATGCTCTAACGTTTCTCTGGATCGAGCGAACCCATTGAGAAGGCATGGAGCGCGATGAGGACGAATGCAGTGTCCATTGAACATTGACGAAGTCACTAAGCTTTACACGATTGAGAGTGGGGTAACCCTTGTAAATATCTTCAAAGAAACCCTTATATAAGACAGTATGACACGGATTTTACTCATCTAAACAGAATGAGAAAATTATCCACCAACGAAGCCTTTTTGCCCCATACTTTTTATGATCGCAAACGATTCTTTGAGGTAACCCTTAAAATTTCATCAGAAGAAAGATCCTCGTCTTTCAGATGAACAATGTGAAACTAATGATCTTTATGAAGAAGTCTATAGCGTAAAATATGGGCGACTCGATAAGTTCCTTAGGCGTCATCTGTTCATAACCGTGGTCCCCTTCATAAGACCATGGCTCACCGCTCGGCTATCTTTCTCTTCACCCTCCGTTGCTCAGAAGAAAATCGTCCCATCACTTATTCTTCTAGAGAGATGGGATATTGAAGACTTGGGAATTGTTTACGGCGATCTGAAGCTTTTCATTACGAACTGCCCACCCAGTAAGTTTTAGGATCCTGCTTAGTCCTGCGGGATACTGGGGTTTTTGTGAAGACAACCATTGTAGTGGATAGCTTAATGATAGAAATACAGTTCAATACGTACATAGCCCTTGTCCAACCTCCACACCGGGCTATCCAAACAAAAGAAGAGTCCACTGGTAACAAGGAGCAATGTAAACAAACAGGTAAAATATAATAACCTACGTTCTTTCGAGAACTTTTAACTGCCGCTATAAGTTCTACATTCGTCAAACAAAATTATAGTTTCCAATTTGGTTATACGCACAGTGAACCCATCCTTTCACACGCATGACGGCACACGTTCGAAAGTTACTCACAAGCATGAGACTGCAAATGTGAAAATAAAATATGACGTCATATCAACGGAATACTACCTTCTGTAGAATAAAGTTGTGACTATGTCAGAGGGCCCGACCGCTTTTAAAATGTCAATGGAAAGTGAGTGAAAAAGAGAATGAAAAAGACGGCAAGAGAACAACTAACGGCAAAGAAAGACTAGACATCAGATTAAAATTTGGGAGTCCTATTCAAATTCCTTAAATTATGCTCAACGCTGTCATAAGAATCATATGGGTCTATCAGCAAGAGCGCTTGTCACTGGTCTTGAGCGTGGTTAGATAAGAAAGCTTTCGAAGAATACAAAAAAGCATGCCGTTCAGAATGTGGTGGGCGTTCAAAAATGAGAAAACCAATATCAGCTTCAAATTTTAGCAGCACATTTCCTTGACGCTATCCATATGCGGCTAGGAAGCGACCCCATTAAAGCAACACCATATGGTACGGCTATCTTTTGTTGGAAAATTTAATCTCTTGAATAGATAAGGTTGTAAGCCCGTGAACTAATGATCCTCGTCAACTCAGAGTTCACCAAAAATAAATCATTGTTGCATCCCGAGTAATTGCACTCTGAGAAACAATGCTGGAAATGATTCCATGACGAAGACTGGACCTAAAGAATACTCAGCTCATAAAGAACATCTTTTGGAAAAAGGAAGTAATAATCAATAAATCATCGAAAACACAGACCGCATTCTCAATTTAAAAAAGCTCTTACTAAGAGGGTGTCACTTAATTTTTGATCATAGTCTTCAACACAAGGCTACTCAGAAACTAAGATCTTTGCCTCAGACTCAGAAGTTTGAAGATCTATCACGCCGCTCAAAAAGGTCAAATCAAAGGACTACCGCTGGTCAAGCTCCAAGTAAAAACCCTGAAATAGACTGCGCACCAAGAACATCCAGAGTTATTGTGCTATGAGGTATAACGCTCCCTGAAAATGTGCGTTTCTTGTTAGAATTGGGCCCGAGTTTTGCACCTAGTCAACCTATTTCTAAACCAATCCTGCGCAGGATCACGTGTAGTCTACATGAACTTCAAGATCAGCTACATTACAGGGTTAGGTTAGAAAGGTTAGGTAAAGTAGTACCAAGGGGTGAACTACCACCAATACCCTTTCCTCGAACTTTCTTTAAACAAGAGCTACCAAATAGCGATATTGACCCTACATTTCGTTTATTTTCGGACGAAATTCGCCGCATACTCAATCGCTACCAAAAACGAAAAATGAGCTCCAACCTTCCGCACCAACAAAAATGTGGTATGCGCCAGGTTAGAGAGCTTTTGAATTCAAAATCTGTTAGACTTTCTATTAGTGATAAAGGTGAAGAATCTGTAGTTCTTCCTCGTCAGTTGGATATTAGGATAACAGAGGAGTACCTCAGTGATGTATCTCTCTATCGAACATCCTCTGAAAAAGAATACAGAAATCAATACCGAAAATTGAATCAAGAATGGGTCAGCACAGCAAAGGCCGCGTGTTTAGAGCCTTTAGTTATCTCTCAACTTAAGAACGAACATCCGATTTTTCCTGTCCTTTACTTTCTTATTAAAACACATAAGCTTACTACAACTGATGATATTACGTCAACGAACCCACCATCATGTGAAGTTATCAGTTGTATAGGCGGGCCAACGGATAGAATAACGTGGTTCCTAAACCTTATCCTAACCCAGCTGCTAAAATTCATCCTAACCCATCTACCTAACACCAAAATATTTCTAGAACACCTAAGGCGCGCGAAACTAAACAGCACGCATATAATGGAGTCATTCGATGTTAGTTCACTTTATACTAACGTGTCCAATGACTACGCAATGCAAGCCATTCTCGAGTTGCTCGTAGAGCATGAAAAGAAAATAAAAATGCACGGCTTGTCGATTGCGCAACTAATGACCCTCTTAAAAGAGTGTCTTAGTTGTTCAATCTTTAGGTGGTCTGGAAAATATTTTGCACAAATTAGAGGGTTGGCGATGGGGCAGCGTTTAGCACCAAGCCTTGCCATCGCTTTCATGTCTAAGGTGGAAACTCCAGTTCTCGATCACCGACCCTTACTCTACTGTCGATACATAGACGACTGCTTCATCGTCTGTTCCACACAAGAACAGATTGATGAGTGCTTTGAATTGTTAAACCGACAGTCGGAGTATATAAAATTTACACGAGAAAAACCTACCGAGAACAGGCTTCCATTCTTGAACATCCAAATAAAACTCTCAGTAAGTGGCTGTGTAACAAAATGGTATCGCAAGCCAAGTAGTGAAAACATTCTAGTTCACTGCCTCTTCACACACGGAAAAAGCACTTATCAAAAGTCACTTATCACTTATCAAAACTTTCCAATGGCTTCGAATGTTTCGGACATAAATAAGATCCCATTTAAGCTTCCCTTCATATCAAATGAAGTAAGTCACGCCATAAAACGTGCTTAAGAAAAAGTGGTCTTGAAAATTATGTAACGATTACTGACATCCCGCCCAATACCCTACGCCATCAGTTAGTTCGAAACCGTCTCTATGATCGTTTGTGCAGCTCAGAAAACTGCATGATCTGTCCTAACGGGAGAGACGGGGATTGCATGAGTCCAGGTATAATATACTTGATCTCATGTAATGCATGCGGCGAGGAATATATCGGGGAAACGGGTAGACCACTTTGTGTCCGCATAAAAGAACATCTAGATGGAAAAGCTAAAATCCGTTTAAACACCCCTCTAGGTACGCATAGGGCACAAAAGCACAACGACGATAATTTTGAAGTGAATGTGCGGATCCTAGCGAAGGAATCAAAAACATCAACGTGCAAAACTCTTGAGGCGTTTTGGATAAATTTCAAAAATCCAAAGAGATGAACCGGAAAGACTAATGCCTCACTATCACGCGTGACTTGGCAGCCCATTTCAAAATGATATTTTGATCCCGGGGTGTGTCTTACTCGCGACTCCACGAAAACAACGCGTGGGCCAGTCCCGCAACATCACGGTGAGTGGCCCTTCTGTTCAATACGGCGTCTATTTGAAAGTTTGATCTCCATTAATGCTCTAACCTTTCTTTTCCACCGAATAATAAAAAATATTCTAATATAAAATACGTCCAGGCTCTGAGGAAGGCGAAGTTGCCGAAACGTCAGCCATCGATCAATAACATCAAAAACAGCGACAACGACAACGAAGACCTGTACCAACCTCACGTCAGCTTAAGAAGATCAGTTCATAATATCACATAAATAAATATATTAACTATCTATGCGGAGTTATACCTTTTTATTTTCTGCCTACTATAATTTCGCGGCAGAGTACTAAGCGAAATACAACCACAACGTTGTTGAGATATTTGCAAAACTCTGGACCGCAGATGTCTATGGTGGGGAACGAACGCGCTATTGTCCTTTCCGGGGAGTAACGCGTTCACCACCACACCATGCGGGTCCTTTGTTTCGCCAGTCTCTCAGAAATTATAGTAGGCAGAAAATAAAAAGGTATAACATTGTGATTTCAACTACAACCGCAGCTTAACCGGGTTCTATGCCGATTTGGGCGCCCCAGATCAATCCCGCTGACGGGTGATTGCTGTGGCAAAGATCGATAGAAATAGCTGAGAGACAAGCGAAACAAAGGACCCGCATGGTGTGGTGGTGAACGCGCTACTCCCCGGAAAGGACAATAGCACGTTCGTTCCCCACCATAGACATCTGCGGTCCAGAGTTTTGCAAATATCTCAGCAACATTGTGGTTAACTATGCCGAGGTTTATAGAAAGTCGGTCTTTCGAATTATTCAGATTTTTGCCCTTATTATTGACAGTATTGACAGATTTTGATTTGCCGTGAAAAGAAAATGTTTACTAACATTTCGTCACTTTGTCTGCTAGGCACGTCATCAACGGAATGCTCCAGTCGAATTCCGGTGGTCCAAATATCACTAGAGCATGCTTCACGTACTCAGATAGCTAAATAACTCACATCTAAAGGTACTGCATATCATAAGAAGAATACCCACAAGATGGTGGTAGACATGTAAAACATTGAATTGTGTCGAAAGAACTAGAATGTCATCGAGGACAATCCGTGAACAAGTTGGGCTGAGTTGTTTGTATGCCGGACGCGCTTGTTTCCACAACTAGCTGCTACAACACACATACGAAGCCAATCCACCTCCATGATAGGGAGGCGTCGTAACTAACAAGAACGAGTACAACATCTGCGGAATACCTCATAGTATGTGAACTTATGTGGATTATGTAAGTTGTTCTTGGTACTGGTGGTGCTCCGGTGATAAATACGAGATTCCTTCAAAATTAAGGAGATAGACAATTAGAACATCATCAGCTTCTTTGATTACTGTAACATCTTATGGGAATTTTGGAGGAAAACCAGCCGAAAGGTCATGACTTTCCAAATGAAAACGCTTTTACAAGTAGGAACTTAGGATTTAAACGTCAAAAGAAAGGAATAAAATTAAGAAAAATGATACTGAACTGTATATGGGACTGTGAAAACCTTTGCCTTGAGTTGATTAATGCGGTTGAAGATGGAAAGAAAGCACATTGAGAACACTCGTGATGTTGCTGTGCTAAGGAAGTCAACAAGAGATTGTGTTTACAACGAAAGTAGTTAGACCGAGCACGGCCACTGAAGGCTAATGCCACTCAGCTTTTTAAACATGAAATACGAGGAAGGATACTTCGTTTTCTAAAAAAGAACTAGTGGATTCCACTGGGAAGCTCTTTATTGTTGATTTCGCTACTAAATAGGAAGAAATAAGGACGCAATGGTTAAATTGCCTCGCATGTATACGTGTGATCGTTGGTTCGATCATACGCTTCGAGCAAAACAAGCCGTTCATCTCTTCGAAGTTGGCGAGCTGGAATTAAATTTGTCTAGAAGGACAATGGCGCCAAACTGACACATGGTCCGCACAAGCCATTGTGCATACGGGTTCAATCACTTCTACAACGCTGACTGCATGAGTGTATCCCTAAGGGATTGATCCACTCGGAACCTTTTCGCCTTTCTTTCTCTATAAATGCACTTAAGAAATTTCGCAGCTCCACTTAAAAATTAAGAGTCCTGCATGAAGTTCAACACTCAGCAGGTTCATCTGAGTCAAGAAGAAGTTCATTATTCCCGTCTAGAAGCTCATCTAAAAGTAAAATTACTCCACTGCGCCATTCTGCTAAAACAAATCTCCTTCTGATGCACAACGGTCTGAGTCTGCCTATGGTGGCCATCCTGAAGAGTACTTGGAGGACCATCTTCGACCTCATATTCAATCAGAAAAGTGTTATTGACACCATTTTTTCAGGTATGGTGGCGCTCAACACAACAGTTTAACGCTTTTGTGTAATAGATGAGTACAATTAAAAAACGACTAGCACTGGGTCGACGCTTGCATGAGACTACTAATGGCTCCGAAGCTGATTAGTATAGTCAGCCAAAGAGAAGACGCAAATGCTATCGGACAAAGTGCCAACTCTGAAATAACAAATGCGGCGAAATATAATGTAGGAGCACTAACAAAGTTAAAAAGCTACAAAGCTCTACTCTAGACCAAAATGATATGTATGGTGAGCAATTTGAACGCGTCCTTGCTTCGGATGGAATCCATACAGATGTGAAGCTTATTAAACAATAAGGAGAAAATGGTAGCAATTTGGGACACGAACAACGCAACCCTCCTTAGCAAAGTGCCCTGAGCTGAGTACAAATCAATTCCACACAAACCGTGATTAAAAAGATCAAAGAAGAATTTATAGATTGAAACAAAAACATCTCAACGAAGCTGGTCAACTACGCCGGCCTTCTCCTTCTTCCTCACTATTTCTTCATTTTTTCAAGGTCTATTAAGAAATCAATTACACCCCAAACAAGGGTTCAAAAAGAAACGAAAGGAAAAATTATAACTCCCAACCAAACATGTTTCTGAAATAGTCATTACCAAAGCTTGGATAATAACAGTACATAATGGAACCCTCCTGGGCCGGACAAGCCTCCCTACCCCATAGGGTCAGAGTAGTACTAGACTCATATCGGAAACTTCCTTGATTCCGTAAGATCGAAGAGCGCCCTAGCACCTCAATTCAGGATTAATGGGAAAAATTATTAAATCAGAATTCAACGGCATTCATAAAGGATATTAAAAACCCTCAAACAGTAACTGAACCCATGTGCAAAATTCGAAGAACTTTGTGGATGACGGCTGTAATGACATCATCAGAGGTGCTGGGTTCTGCAAAACATCGCAGACGCTTGGTCGTGTAAAATTAAAGTAACAAATATTTTTGAAAAATGTGTACAAAAATATTAGGGTTAACAAAGTCGCGTTATAGTCGCGAACGCGTTCGTTCCCCACCGCATACACCTGCGGTCCGGAGTTTTGCAAATATCTCAGCATTATATACGAGTTATCTTTCGCAACATACCTTGCCATTAAAAAGAAAAAGGCAGTAAATAAAAGGGTTAAGATTGTGATTATAACTAAGCCTCAACTTAACTGGGTTCAATGCCGATTTGGGCTCCCCAGATCAATCCCGTTGACGGGTGATTGCTGATGGCAAAAAGATCGATAAAACAACCAGCGACAATAACACAAGGAGTTATGAAGTCGATGTGAGGAAGCAACACCTCCTTTCTCAATATGATCGATTTTTATTGAATACATACGTAATAGGGATCGTCTGCATTTTTGTTTATTTTTTCAATTTTCTCACGAATTTCGAAAAATCGACAGAAACAGCTGACTTTTAAGTGACCACAATTTATAGCCTGACTATAAGCAAAAATAGCTTAACCGGTGAAAGCAAGTTCCGCCACTTTCTTCTCAGCTATTAATAAATAAGCAAAAAAGGAACAAAAGTAGGAAATTATGATGTTCGATGTTCGGAAGAGCAACGAACAACAAAAATTGTATGTAACGAAGACCCTTCTACTGGCTACGCTTCTACTGTCACAGAATAAAAAACGACAGTTTATTCAATAAATAAAGTAGCGATTGATTAGAGACGTCTTGCAATACACGCATGGTCACTGTTTTAACACTGCATCGACTCAAGCAGACCTCACATCTCGCCGGATTCGGCGAGGTGGCACCAGCCTTTTCCTAGAGCTCTCCGATACATATAGATAACAGTTTCTTATGCTAGAATTTCAAGGTGAATCGACTCAACCAGACGGATATACATGAAGAAATAAAATCGTAAAGGGAAGCCGAATTTATGACGTAAATCTGAACACATTGCTGTGTGGCGGATATGAGAACTGAATGAAAGAGACGTTTAGATCTGCACAATATGTGAAGTTAGGTTAGAAGAAATGAGTAAAATGTTAAGGGATGCGAATCACATGAGATAACAAAGAGGCCTTTGGCTCGAACGGTTACAAAGGCACTTTGGAAAAAACGAGAAACTTTGTACCCCAACCCCTTCGCGTGCCAACCACTAAAATACTATATGGATAAAACTCTCGACACTCATTTACCTCATTATATTCCAACACCACTAGCGCCACATTTGAGTTTAAATCATAAATTAAAGTAAAGGCGCCTAAAATATATGTTATTGACAGAAGACGGGTGTTATTGTATGGAATCGAGTTATCAATGTGAAGAGTTTTCTGTTGAAATCTAAAAACTGTCTACTTCTCTAACGTTTCTTCTTTAGGACGAATTTCCTAACATTCAAAATATGTAGCAAAATTTTTAGTAAAGCAAGGATATGATGCGATTTTCTTACACTTAGCATGAAAAAATTTGAATAATATCTTAGTAGCTTCCTTCCTAATGGTTTACACTTATAAACCCACATATACATTAACATATTTCTATAACATTCGCTCAAGTCACAAACATGTCCATAACGACGTAAACAAACATACACATATATACACATACTCATATTCATACATATATACATATATATATATATATATATATATATATATATATATATATATATATATATAT
>UYYA01000256.1:0-81373 GCA_900624975.1 Angiostrongylus costaricensis
AAAACCATGTTATCCTGTCCGTTGGCCCGTCTACGCAGCTAATGATAGGTCTAACCTTAAATAGTGATGGATCGTTAGACCCAAGATCATCGCTGGATACTAACTTATGAGTTTTTATAAGTAAGTACAAGACGGGGCATGTTGATAAGTCAACTTTAAGTTGAGAGATAACTGATGGTTTTAAACCAGCAGCCCTTGCCTTTTGGCCCATTCGTGGTTTAGTTTTCGGTATTTACTTTTGAATTCCTCCTCAGATGATGGGCGATAAAGCGAAGCATCTTCAAGATGCTTTTTCGTTATCTCCACATCTAACTGATGAGGAATTACGACAAACTCTCCGCCCTTATCACTAACGGAAAGTCTTATGGTTTTCAACCTTATCAGCTCTCGTACCTCTCGCATACCACGTTTTTGCACTGGAGTGAGGTTTGAGCTGTATCTTTTCGCGCGATAGTGATTAAGGACTTTGAGAGTTTCATTCGCAAACATCCGAAATTTAACATCAACTTCATTATTGGGCTCTTGTTGTCTAAAGAACGTCGGGGGAAATGGTGCTATTGGTAGGGCCCCCACTTGATGTTGTTGATGTTGATGTTGTTTAGAAAGGCTGCTATTCACAAATTATTCGATGGTCAGAGAATCTACAAAATTCGAGACACTTCAAATTTGTTCTCAAACCACTAATCAATTTCAAATTGAGAAGAAAAGCGCTCACATGGCTTTCTTTCGTAATGGGTGCAATATAATATGGTAGCTAAAGCAATCATTTACATTACCTGTGATTCCGTTAATCGTTTACTGACTTGAGCAGGGCCTGTAAATCTTCCATTTCTCCCTGTCACGTGCAAGACTAGCCCAGTGGGTCCTGCTTACTCTAGGGAATCTAGAGCATTATACCCATACCAATCTTTTAGGGTGTTCGTGAAGAACTCTGACCATTGAGTCGGTGGTCTTCTAGCAATTTGTCTGACATCCGATAAGTTTATTCAACAGCGGCTCTTTTCGATCAACTGTCATTCACTCCAATTACGCCTCTCTGCAGCCATCTAATCTTCGACAACTTGCCATGAAGAATGGCGTCTTTCATTTTTGGTTGTTGGCGTATGTCGCACTTCGGACCCGTCTCTCACGTGCGTGGAACGAGTCTTCCTGGCATCGTTCTTTCAACTGTGCGTTCCATAACGCTGAGTGACCTCTCGTACTCCTGGAAGAGCGAGTAGGTTTCTGAACCATTCGTTAACGCAGGGTCAAAGTCGACTAACATTCGTTCTGTCTGACTATTGCTTAGTGCTATACGAACTGTATCATTAGAAAGCGAAGTTTGTGTAATTACCGAACATCAATTTTCACTCCTATGTTGCCCATTTCAATGTTCGCGTTTTTTTTTTGGAAAATGGCGGCAAATAAATTTGGCGAGATGGTGTCGCCTTGCCTAACCCTTCTTTTGAACTCTAATACTAACATCACTATAGAATGGTTGTACTTTGGTTGTGAAATTTTTACATAACTCACGAAGAATCGCTATATACCGAGTCGGCACACCTTTTCCAATCTGGGGTTCCGTGATTGCTTTTGGCAAAAGCTGAGCAGAAGCTTTCCTTAAGTTGATGAAAGATAACAGATATTGTTGAGCTTACACGAGGTTGATAAAGTTGTTTACTCGGCTAACGTTTCGACGATTCCGTCTTCATCAATCTTCAATATAAACACATGTTCATTATTTGACTACCGAGGTTTAATGACACTTGGTTTCAAAATCATTGTTCTGATATTCGATATGTGCTAGCTAGCAAAATACCGACTGCTGCAGGCTGAAATATCAGTTGAAAAACAAATTATTATCAACGGATAACAACATCAGCAACAATAAAAGAGCATCGCCGTGCGAGTGTTGGCTCATTTGAGAGTTATGCTCCACTGAGGAAGATCCAGTTCGATGCGCGACGAAGATGCCACCTCGAGAACACAAAGAACTGTGGACCATCGACTCGGATCATCCGCTTTGATGAGGACGAAGTCGTCGAAACGTTAGCCGAATTAACAACGTTATCAACCTAGTGTGGGCTCAACAATGTAAACACAGTCTTGTTGATCTTCCACTGGAGAGCAACGTTGCATTCTGGTAGGAAACGTGTGAATCGCTGAGTTGGATATGAGGAGCGTTAGGACGTTCTTCAGGTGATCCATTCTTCTTTTCTCGTTATAATGTCTTATTTAATTCAAATAACATGCAGGATTTCGGAGAGAGAATCGGTGCGCCCACATCTTCCTTTATGGAAGAACTTCTGCTAAAGAGATGCCAGTAGTAATCGTGTGATTTTCACCATTGAACCTTTGCTCTTCTATCTGGACGTCGGAACATAACCATCTTGGCCTTGTTATTAGTAAGGTTCTGGTGGGCTTTACTGCCGCTCCTCCGCGCCTGTGTAGCTTCGAGCATGACTGCTGCTCTTCTTTCTTTAGCATCCTTTTTTATCGCCCTTCTACAATGTTTTGCAAGTTCGGGTGTCAGTTGGCGGTTGTTTGTGGATCTTGCAATTCCACGTTGGCTCATGAGGTGAATCTCGAACTCTCGGCTTTCTTAGCGCTAACGTGAAAGTGTTCGATAAGCCAGTCGGATTTTTTATTCATGTCGTTGATAATAGAAATTTCCCAAAAACCGGCAAATGATTAGAATAAATCTAAATTTATAGTGGTTTTGACATTTCTATCTAGGTTTACGCAAAACTTTCAATTTGCTGTGATGTAGGATACTTCATTACGATGCGCTCTATTGAGATTTGCAAGTTCAACGTTGTGAGCAGAGATTGTGGAAATGCAAATTACCTGAATAGCTTTGGTCGTCATGACATCCGTGTGCCCCAGCGTAACGTTCTTCCGACATTTGTCTGGGTCTATTCACAGTCAATGGGAACGCCAATGAATTTACGGTCTTCCCTGTAAAACGTCTTCAAGTCCACAAAGAACGCCTCAACTTCTTCGTCACATCTTTATTGCGGTGTGCAAATCATCAGAACCAGTACTGTTCTACATCTCTTCAACCGTGAAAGTTCGATTCAGGTTATTAGTTGTTAAAATGAATGGGTCTTCACGGCAAAACCCTCACTAATGAGAATGCAGACGTCGCCGATTGCTTTATTGTCGAATTTTCCGCCGAAAAGTTCTTCTTCCGTGCCACTGATGACGTTGAATGGGTGGCGCCATTTCTTTTCAGCCGATCCTCTGACGTCGTACCTTGTACTTCTATTTTCCATAACTAAATCTTCAGTATATTGCTGAGATTCAAGTTAACATGCATTACAGATACAGATCGTCATTATTTCCACTTCAGATGTAAGACGTGTTTTAAAAATCTTATAGTCTCTCTGTACTTGCTGTACCAAGGGTTACTCTATCCGAGGCTCCTTCAGTGTTTGTTGGAAGCGACTTCCAACCATCTCGTGTGTGCATTCGGTTCACTTTACTGCAGGCTTTTAACCGAATTGTCTCGTAGAGTACAGAGTGCAATCTGCATAATTGAGAAGACACCCACGCACGAACGTAGGAATACCTCCTCGTAAATACGATAGGTGTATGCCAAATCGGCACAATAAAAACGTGGATTCCTTCCTTAGAGTTCAATCGTGTCTCAGGGAAAGGTAAGGTTGCTTATGATTCGCTACTAGCCCCTTTCAGCCCCCCACCCCTACTAGTTTTCAACTGCACTACATGCTACACATATTGCTAGGTAGTCATGTATCTCCAGTTTTATTCGAACCTGATTTAGTTCAGTAGTTTGCAAAAAAAATTCTGATCTAAAAAGAAGTAAATCCGGTTGATATACGTTTACAGAGCGAAGCCGTGCTCGACTCTGTATGATGGGCACGTAGGACGACGACTGAATTTTTTCCTGCCCGCTGTGATGCTTATGTAATTCATCAAGTTTCTTGTGCATCACAACAAAAGTCCCAAAATTTATTTTCTCTTCTTGATTCAATATGTCTGTCCTTCTGTCATTCTTTGGTAATTTCTGCGTATTTCGTATCTTTCGTATTCGTCGAAATCGCCTGTTTCTCTAATATCCAGATACGTTACTTTGCTGTGAATATAGAAATTCATTCAATACCTTAGTCACATAAAGTATTGTGATTTTTATACCATTAGAGTGGATAGCCCAAACCCACTTGTTCTGATAGTCCCAGTAAGATGTTCGCTGAGCTCTTCTTTGAATCGATGTTCTGCAAAGTTCTCAGCCAGTCGTCACAGGTAGTTGCAGTTATTTCAGAGTTTAACGGATTACTTTTTTTTTTACTTTATACTTAAAGCATCGTCAATTTGTCTAGAGGAAATCCCAACAGGTAGTCACACTAGTTTTCTCTCGGAAGTTGGTCCGGTTGTTACTCCATAATGTCACCTAGGAACAATCACAGTTGCAATACAGTTTATCTCCCTACGGTTCACGATCAACAACGAATACTTATGATAAAAAAAACATTTTAAAACTTTGTTGCACAGATATTTCGATATTGTAGGGAAAACAGCGCTCAATGAGCATTTTAGGCCAGTGAGCAGAAATGGTGACAGATTTTCTAGGCTCAGCCGAACCTCCACCGCGAACTGATCCTCCTTCTCTAGAACAGTTACCAAAGGAAGGCTTAGTGGAAGAAATATTGTTTCTGGAACGTTATGTGAGTGGGGCAACGTAAGTATCGAGCATCTTCGTTTTCTGCTCTTCAGTCTGTGCGCGAGAGCGTTCTTACCGCAACATCAGTTTTTTTATTTTTCAAAGGAAGTTTTTTTCCAGGTCTGGTTAAGAGCATAACTCGTGGGAATTCAACATTATCCACTTATAAATTTTTTGAGAATACTTTTATCGAAGTTTGTGGAAGTTTTAATTTTTTCATATCTATGTAGTTCTTGCACATGTTTTCTTTTTCCGCACACTACCCTATGATGCCACATTCCTGACGTGGTTACCTGGGCGCTTGTGCGGTAGATTAGGTAAAGAGTAGTCTTGTATCGCATCGACCATACCTACCAAAAGCAGTCCCAGTAAATCATCGCAAACCAACAGTGAGCGAGGTAGCACTACAGTATCTGGTCAGTGATCATAATGGAAACTAGAGGCTTTTAATAAATGAAAATCATGTAAATTATGGAAGTGTTTGCAAGGGAAAGGTGGTGAGGAGAAAAGTGTAGTTGACGAGAAAATACTAATTATTATAGCTCAGAGCAGTGGTAAAGCTTTCGTTGTGGATTTAGATCGGAGAGTTCATTTCGGTACTTCAAATTCTGTTTTATAAGATCTTTATAGGAAGTAGGCCAATCAGATAACAAAATCCTCCCAGAACAATGTCGACATGTGAGTTCCAGGCTGTTGGTGTATCGTAGAGTAGGGAGGAATAGGAAGAGAACAAGGGCAAACACTAGGCGACATTTCAGACACACCTTGTTTGCCATAAAGATACGAATGCTGTCCGACCAGCCATTTTATGACTCATAACCTACCCACTGGCAAAAATTGTCCGTAATTCTTTCGCGTTAAGGTTTTTAATCAAATTGCAGGATAGAGATTTCAGTCGCAGCGTCTTACAGTATTAATTGCTTGAAAGTTATTTCCGACTATTTTCAAACCGATCATCAGTTAACATCGGTGGTAATAATCTATAGCACTTTCGAATTTCTCAGCTAACACGAGGTTGATAAAGGGATTTATTCGGCTAACGTGTCGACGTCCCCTTCATCAGGGCCAATGATCCGAGTCGATGGTTCTGACAAGCATATGTTAAGATAAGTAACATAAAATCCAATCGTTCATAAATCCCTAATTTTAAAATTAAAAGGAAATAAAGAAAACACAGTAACTGCTTTTATTCATGCCTATACCTCTATTTATTATTAAAAAACACGTGTGAATAAATGGGGACACACTGAGTAATGAGATCGATGTTACATGGATGGGAGCAAAGCACAACGAACGAAATAATGCGGAACGGAACGGAAATAAAGTTGGGATTAATATTTTTGCAATACTTCAAATTTCAAGTGTTGTAATCACAATCTTAACTCTTTTATTTACTGCCTTTTTCTTCATAATGGCAGGGTTTGTGCGCTGCTCCCCGGTAAGGACAACAGCGCGTGTTCGTTCCCCACTGCATACACCTATGGTCCGGAGTTTTGCAAATATCTCAGCATTTCATTCAAGTGTTGTATTGATGCTAGTGAATTCAACAGCTGAATGATTCTCCTTTGAAGTAACATCAGACGATCGATACGGCATCTCTCGTCCTAACGAATGTCGGCGCTCACATCTGAAACTTGTCCTCTGCCGTAAAACGGCATGATATAAAGACGTGGATAATTTTCTTTTGTTTTAAAAGCCAACCCTCCATTTTTTCCGAGATAAGGAAATTAGTGCAAAACTCGTCTGAATGGATAAAAATACTGGCATAGGGCATCTATTGGCTCCCACAAGTTGTACAGGACAAATATACATTCAAATACCTCTACGATGTCATAAATGCAAACGAATGTATGAACAATTCTTAAGAAACTGATAAACGCCAAGTGCTTTATCATTTTTTAATATTATTTCTCATAGCGTGACCATACCACGGGCTAACTGAGACTTTAGTCTTTGGGTGCATCTAGTGGGGAAGGTGGTATCAGACTTGCTCTTGGAAGCTCTCTATGATCCACATAACCTGGTGACTGACTGTACTGAAAACCAAGGAATGCCTAAAACAGCTACTTCAGAATTGCTAGAATCCGCACCATATGAGAAGGTAGGTAGGATATTAAAAACTGTTGAGCAACAAGAAATGAGGAAGAAGCTATTGCACAGGTCACTTCGTTTCTTGCAATATAAAACACTTCAGGAAACATTACATGAAAGACACTACGTTCCTGTGTAGATGGATTCTGTCACATCTGCCATGGTCACTGGGAAATCAAAAATAACAAGCTGAATTTTCCATTGCCGCACTATTGCTACAATATTCCTTATCATATTTTCGTCTTTCCTACTTTATTACAAGAACTCTTTAAATGTCAGTGATATTAAAGAGAGTAGGGCATAGGAGCTTTTTGCTTTAAACGAATTCAGACCTCCAGCTCTATTCAATTGTGCTCTCCTCTGTAAAAGCTAAGGTTATTTCGTTTACCGGAAGCTTAAAGAAACATGGCAGTGACACGACTGCTTCAAGATGACAAGAACTGAAATGATATAAAGCAATGTTAATTAGATTCAAGACTCATAAAAAAGGATGGAACATTCGGCGTTGATCAGCCACTGAAGAATGTGTCAAGCACTCCTTTTGTAGCATTGTAGAGGTTATTGAACCATATTCGTCCTGTAGAATAATTTCCAGTGGCCTACCGATGTACTAGGTCAGTGCTGCTATCCTCTCAGACAAATCTTATACCAAACCGCATTCGAAAGGATGAAAGGTTTGGTAATTCCGATGCGCCGGATCGAACAATCACATGTGCGTTGCCGGGCATCTCTAATCACTACACTACGCGGCCCCTTTAAAATTCATACATCGTATAAAGCGACAGAAAAAGTCATGACGTAAAATTCATCTCCCTTCTTTTGGTGAGCTATTCTTTTTTTTTGAGAACTCCTGCGGTCACCACAGGAGATAAAAATAACATACACATGAGAAGCACATTTTGCAGGAAACCTATGCCAAGGCATAACGATATCTTGAGGAAGACAGACTGACAACCACACGCCAACTCTCCAAGAATCTCAAAAAGATGTAAAATAAGCATACGTAAGGCTTCCAGTCGAAAAGTTCACGCTGTGTCTTCGTCAATATCGGAGTTTCGTAGAAGAAAATTGGATTTTAAACCAAGTACCTTTCAACATAATGTTCTATCCTCTCTAATGGATGAAGATAGGATTTCCACAATATCTCGCTATATTACAGAACCAGTCATTGAAGAGTTCGTATTCAAATATAGTCCACTTTACTGATTGCGAGATAAATTTTTTTGCATAAGTCACCTCCAAAGAATCACATGCAGCCACATCCAGCAGGTAGGATCATAGAAAGATTGATAAGCTCATGCGAATTCGATTGATAGATCGAATATTCGACAGAACATTCTATTGTGGATAAAAATTCGGCAATATCGTTATTTTTATTTGTATCAAGTGCCCATAATGTAGTTGCTTTCGATAGTATGTAGGCTTTCATAATGGTATCGAGTAGAACTCAGAGTAGAATTACCCAAAATGAAATAATGTCAATGGATACCTTTTCAATAGAATGGCTCGTTTATTTACTAAAGGATACCTATTTTCTTTATGACAACACTGTTGCAGCCAAAGCAGTACCAACTAGCGCAAAGTGACTCATATTTTCGCAACCGAGTTTGACATAACCTCGGCAGGAGTAATTATGATCTTAACAATTCACCTGATGCGTCGCGCACCCCACTGCCAAGTGAAAAGTTTGGAAATAACGCTCATCTCTCCATGCTTATCGACGAAAGAGCACATACTTGTAAGTAAAAATTACCGACTGATTTCACAATTTCATTGTGACACCACGAGTAAGGTTTATATCACATTTTGAACTCTGCAAGACCACACCATATTGTCGAACCTGCTACCAAAGCCCACTCATTGTGAAAAGAGCGTATGCATTGATACACATTTCCCACAAAACGCTTTGTCCAATAAAATTGTCATTTTTCAAAAAAAAACTACAGTTAATTAGGGATGATGTCCAAGGCACTCAACGCAGTGGATAAAAAACAGAACTGCGAAACATCAGAAAGCCAAGTTCATAAGGAATGCACCTGAGGAAAAACGGTGTGTTCTAATTTCGGACCTTCCATGATAGCGATCGACCGACCGAGTGATCTCAAACTATGCGCTTACCTGTTCTACTCAAAAATACAACCATTGCTCTCCTCCATTTGTAACTCGTCCTTCTTCCAATTTTTAAAAAATTCTAAAACTTTTCACAGAAGTTTCACACAACAACCTTATCGAGAAACTTCTGCACTACTGATCTAGTGCGGCAAGGTAAAGATTATACAGCTGAGAGTGGATAGCTCCGAGAAATATTGAACATCCATAGCGCAATGCTGTACATTAGCTAGAGGGAAAAAATAAATAGTCTCACGCGATCAGAAGAGAACATGCTAGATGGACAACGGAAAAGATGGAGTGGATCCCAAGATGATGCGAGCATTCTCTAGACAGACCACTTAAAGGATGAGTGAACGATTTCGTCGCTCATGTCAACCCGGATGGATACTGTTGAACTGTGGCCAAACATTCGCAGACATCATCACGTAAGAGACAAACCATCTCCGTATATTACTGTTGCTTATAAATAAAAACTGGTACCGTGTATAGAAACAAAGAAACAACAATAATGAGCTCCTGAACAAAGTCCAAGAAGGACACTTTGCCAACTATGTTTTGAGATTTCACACAAGATTTTCGGCCATGTGCACATGGTATGGACAAGCACTCAAATCTAGCCGAGTCGGTGAAATTATTTCGCCATTTAAAACTGTAATAATAATAAGAGTTGTCACTGTTCTCCATAACTTTGATTGACACACAAATGTCAGCGATTTGTGACATTTCCCACTCATCTCAATTCTACGCTCGACCTTGACAAAGCATTCTTTTTCGTCGAGGTCTCCTTCTCAACATTTCAATGCACATTGAATCTACGTTCGGAAAAACCTGGTAATCAAAACGGAAAACCTATGAACCCCCAAAATTCCGTAAATAAGACGGATACTTTGCACTAATTCTCATGTCCAAAAGTATTGAGCAGCTTTAAGTTGCGTTATCATCGTTAATTATATTATAATGCCTCCCGCCTCCCAACGGTTTCCTGCCTCATCGTGGTTGGGAGGTGTTCTTGGGTGTCGGGCTGCGATGTACGCAGAGGGGACTCAACTCCCAGCAAAGCCTTCCATGCTGAGAAGTCCGGCGTTTCCATCAGGAAGCCCAGCTAAGAGTAAAGCAACACCAGGACTGACCACCGTTCTGGTATCAAACTAGTCGCACGGTCGGAGATCCTCCTCTGATGCACAAGGGCGGCGAAAGCCTGTGCTGATAATGACCTGCGGCAGACGATGACCTGCTGACCTCGGGACTGCAGGGAACACAGTGGCTAACCTAGCAAAACTCCGAGAAATAGACAATGTGCTGGAGCACCACAACCATCGAGGAAGAACCGTCTAAGTGTCGAAGTAGATATATTATAATGTGTACCTGTCAAGAGTTCTTTCCAGCCTTCTGCTGATGTGAATGCCGAGCTCGAATATTCGCCGACAGTCTTCAGGTGTCGCCAGTGGTACAACGACATCTGTTCGAAGGCGACTTCGTGACGCAAAACGCAATCCACCTCGCGACGACTATCCACCAACGGCGTTCGGGTCGCCGTTGTTGCGATGTCGTCCGGAACGCAAACGGATTGATTTTCGTAACATTTGTGCCTGAATTCATATTTTGCACGATTATTCTTCTACATAACAGGCGCTTTCTACTACTGAATACGACTAAGCTGTTCACTCGTTATTAAACTACCTTACGATATTATGAAATGACATGGATCACATCCGATACCCTATTTCTCTTCTAAAGCAGCCGGTCTGGTAACAGGCATATTCTCTAACCACAAAATTGAAGGCATACCTCCAGTCAGCTAAAATACTTTTGGCAATGAAATTCCTTTCTAGAGAAAGACATTGGGAATTAAGCCGCATGAGCTCTGTATGAGCTCTAAGAACATAACTGAGTAGCATGATTCTCACGGGCGCGTGGCGCAGTGGTTGGAGGCGCCACTGCGACAAACACGTGGAATCGATCCCCGAGCCCATGGCCCACCAAGCCTTCCATCCCTCCGAGGTCGGCAAATTGGTACCAGCGTTGTCTAGGAGGATAACAGCAATGGCTCGATACACGGGCAGGCCATCGCGAGTCATTGTAAAGGCCAGATATGCATCCAGTCACCTTCAACGATACTTAATGAAGTGGAATGTTTGGTGTATCCCTCAAGGATTGATCAACGCCGAAAGCTTTTTAGAGTTTTATGTTTCTCACGTTCCGAATACCTTGATTTCTTGTCCAAGAACTATCAAGAAATATACCTTCATTCAACAATGCAAAAGCACCTACGGAAATAGTAGTCGAAAAAGCCGTGATACCCACACTGGTCTTATAAATTATGGATTAAAGGAGCGCTTTAATACATACCACAGCAGCTAGAAGTTTTTGAACAAACTATACAATATTAGCGCACGAAACACTTTATTTCCATACACAATAAAATCTGATCTGCTGTAACCATCTGCACATAATGTAAGTTGCTTGCTCATTCTTCAGATGAACATCGAAAGACCGTATCGCGGTAAGCAATCTATCATCAGTAGTTGCAACATATTGAAACGAAGAACGACTGCAGAAATTAGAATTATCTGGCGAGAAATTAAAAATAAAAACAAAATAGACGGGGAAATGATGAGGAAAAATGCGTTTCCAACTTGTCCATAGTGCTCATATTTTATTTTCATCGAACAACATGATGGCTCAAAACAAAAACATTTGCATAGTTCAAGAGGAAATTCTTTGGTATGATGTTGCTATGCAGCTGCTTTTATCTAAGATCTACAGCGATCTGATTAATGCAGGTAACAAAACTGGTAGCGCAATGCTTTGTTTTTTACGGTCATATTCATCACAGCCAGCTAATGACCACTTCTATCTCTAAATCCAGAAGGTAAGGTCATCTATATAGCAACGACCAAAAGCAACGCAGCATCGCTAAGCTTGCATCACCACCTTATTTATTGAAGAAAAACTATATTATATCTGTCCCATGGAAATAGTAAACATGCGTCAAACTTGTACATCAAAAGTTCATATTCAGAAAGGAATCAATGAACCCGCCTGCCTAAGTTGCCGAACCGGTACAAAGAACGGAGTTTGAGGAATGGTATGGCGTTGAAGAGTGCAAGGAATGATTTCGAAAAGTCGTACTATGGAAGTTTAAGAATATTGCAGCGATCTCCTTTCAATCGTCATAAGGAAATGATAACTTCGAGATAATTTATGTAGTAAATCAAAAATCCATCCTAATTTTGAAGTAACAGAGGAATTTTCATAGTTTGCACTACTGCGAGACAATTTTGGCTAAGAAAAAAAGCAAAATTATGGGAAGTGCAAAACTGGGTGATTGAACAGCGATAAAAAATTTTTTAGGGAGTTGAGCTAGCATGGAAACAACGTTGGATTACATCACTACGGTTTAAGGATATTTCTCAAGTACAGGATGTTCAGAGCAGATGCTTTCCCAAGTAAATACATGAGAAAACAGAAACATCATTAACTGTTATTTATATGTGAAATCACCATATATATATATATATATATATATATATATATATATATATATACGAATTTCTAATTGTGAGCGTTCATATAGTAGCAGTATGGTTAGATATACTGTGCTACATTTGCTAGCAAAACTTTGAAAAATGTACAAACCACCTCATATTCACTATACTTCATAAAAAATCTTAAGTTGAACATTTAACAAAATGTCAGAAAGTCGACCTGAACTTGGACTCAATTTGTGACAAGAATTGCCCGTGAATTGTCAGCTAGTAAATTGAAACCCAATAAAAATCATCTACTGTGTGACTTATGCGCGCAAACGAGTGAAGGAAAAACGGAACCAAATGGACCCTTTCAAACAAATAAAAAGAACTATTGCCTTTCGGGAATGTGGCAAACATCACTGAAAGATGAAAATGTCGCGACATCGTCACGACTACGTACACAAGCGAACAGACATGATGCCGACACAAAAGCGAAATTAAAGGCAATGGAAGATTGGTACAGAGATTTCTAGCGTTAGTCGTTCGTCACTGGTAGCCACTTTGGCAATCTCACCGCTTTGACACTGCCAAATGGAGAAGTCGCTTTAGCAGACCAATCGATCAGCAATATATGTATCGTACTATAACAGTCCACACCATTTGTTGTTGTCCATTATCGCAAAATGTGTCATGTAAATTACCGGAAACAGATCAAACGATTTGTTACTAGAGCAATGCTGATTGAATGGGGCAGGAACAATTCGATGTGGAGCAAGCGAACACATCAAGCACATATCTACCAAACTTCAAAGGAATGCGTCGCCCTCCTCATCTGAGTCGCCGAGAGCTTCGGGTGTTGATTTGCCGAGTGCGGGATCCAGCGATGATGGTACTCCCAACGGACCAGATGGTGAGCCTTCGCTGGCGACCGCTCGCACCTGCGACGAAGCCACGCCACGACGACTCTTCTTCGCCTTCTTCAGCATTTGCGCCTAAAAAGCGACGGTTAGCACACCGGGCAAGGCGGGACGTACAGTATGCTTCAACGCACAAACACTATTATGATGACGCCACATGATAAAAATCTTGTACGGGTAGGTATGATCGTAGGTACTACCGGCAGTCACAAACGCAACAAAAGTCACAACCAGTTCTCTTTTCTTCTCTTCTCTCCCTCTGCCTGGTTCATTGTCCTCCACGTTAACGGATAAGTCTTCCAAATCGGGTTCCTATCCACAATAATGACATATCGTGCCACATGACGTTATACATAATGCACAGCGGAAGTTGATGAGGATCACACCTCATCCGACTGTGTCAATGTGTCACGAAATAATTGCTCATAGTCATCACGAAAACTAACCTTCAACGCCGATTTCAGGATGGTGATTGTACCTGGAGGCTGAATATGAGGCTCACCATCTACCTGCACCGGCCATTCTTCATGTGTCGTTATACGAATCTGAAGCACCCGGAACTTCTAAGAAAAGGTATGTCCTAAAAATTGAGTAAAAAACACCCACTAAATACAAAGAGTTTATCATGACCCATTCTTAACAAGCACAGAAGCTTTTCCTCCATAGCCTTTCGTAAAAATGCTAACTGCGAAGTAGCCGTAATCGAAGGTGTTTCGAAAGCCGCTTGAAAGTGTTAAACAATTTGACTATAATCTTAACCCTTTTTACTGCCTATTCTTTTTAACGGCAGTGTATTTGCGAAACTTAACTATTATAATGCTGAGATATTTGCAAAACTCCGAACCGCAGGTGTCTGCGGTGGGGAACGAACGCGCTATTGTCCTTTCCCGGGAGTAACGCGTTCACCACCACACCATGCGGGTCCTCCTTTTCGCCTGTCTCTCAGCTAGTTCTATCGATCTTTTGCCATCAGCAATCACCCTCTCCCCAGATCAAACCCGTTCACAGGTGATTGCTGATTGCAAAAGATCGATAGAACTAGCTGAGAGACAGGTGAAACGAAGGACCCGCATGATGTGGTGGTGAACGCGTTACTCCCGGGAAAGGACAATAGCGCGTTCGTTCCCCACCGCAGACACCTGCGGTTCGGAGTTTTGCAAATACCTCAGCATTATAGTACTTTGACTATAGTTCATTTCCCTCCCGCTCAATGCCCATACATGCAACATAATGATGATTAAGCATCTCCTGCAACTGAATTTGTTTCCCAATGCCACATCGTGTTTTAAGGTGAATTTGCAAGTCCGTACTAATACCTCCATTTATTAACAGTAAATGATTAATGTCCGACTATAATGTTCATTGCTAACACTTAATCAGCAATACGGAGAACACCTACTTTACGTAAACGTTATAGACTTACACTTCCTCCTTGAGCAATCCTAGTGCCGGCTGCCAATTTAGACTGAATGAGACCCAAACGCGATACGTCAGAAATACCAACAACCTAAACAGTGAAAAAAAGATGATGCATACCTTGTATAAACGTATGAAGATAGTAATACCTCCAAAAGTCCATCATAATGTGTTGGCTTTTGGAAAGGGCTCTCCTCCTTGGCGGTTCCCCATGGATTCGCACCACTTCCCCAGCTCAACAAGTTCAGAACGACTATTCCCTCTATGTTTGGCAGTTCAATAGGTCGCCCGTCTACCTAAAGCAATTTTTTTTTACAGTTTCTAGCGAAACAAATCTTAAACTTATTCTCCACACTTGTTTTAGATTTCTCTACCGCAGAGAAAGCTAGAAGTACAGCATGAACTCAGTTTAGGAGCAACACAGCTTTAGATGTCCTGATACTCACCACTCCACTGTGAATTACTGCACGTAAAATAGTGGAGAAAAGGCTAATATGGAATACAATTGCGCAGATAATGTTACCTCAACTTCAATACGCTTCCAAAGATCTTTGCACGACCGCTCGAAGAACATCTTTCGCAAGCCAATTTTAGCATATTGTGTTTTGTTGAATAAGCGAGATTGGAACTTTTCTGGATTCGCATCACGCTAAAGAAAAAAAAAACTTGCACAACAATAATTTGGGTTCTTAAACATATAATGCGTTAGCAATCAATAACCTGGTATGATGAAAAATAAAAGTAGTTATAAAGCGACAAGTGTTAAAATGTAAACAGATAATGTTTAAATAACAGAAACAATGAATCGAAATTAAATGGATTCTTCCGCGGAAAAGTAGACATAGTAAAGGTATAAGAAGTAAGGAGAAATGGGTGCATAGGACACAACGCATTACCTTATTGTGGAATTTAAGACACACATCTGCATCAATACCGATTCCGAAATAGTTATTCATGATGATCATGCTTGTCTGATCTTCAGGATTGCTCATTGTCTGGTCAGTCTCGGAAGGATTAACAGCAAAAGCCTGAAATATCCATATTTTTTCTGGAATGTGTATTTTCATAGTTAACGCCTCTGTACCTTAATTACAAGGAGATGAGATAACTTTACTAATAATTCTCTAGAAGAAGAAATCATGATAAAAAAAAAACAACAAAACCACAATAACGTTCCACATACAGCCAATCTAACCACCTGAAGAGAGCTAATAACAAAAATGTTTTATAAAAGCATGCCTGTATGTCTATAACAAAAACAAAGTAGCATGGAGTACCACTACCAGAATCCAGTATCAACAACCTCCTAACATTTACATTAGTAAAATTAAATACTCGCCAAAATTCCGCCACTATATAGCAAATATTTAGTTACTGAACTATTCTGAAAACTAATCAACGATCACTGTAAGCTCACGATACCTGATTTGGGGGTTGGCTTCGTTCTTCTTCATGAAACACCACCGCCCATCGATCAAGTCGAACCTCATCTGCTTCTATTACATCCTACAAAAAACCACAGAAGAACACTACAATATTATACAATATCACATAGACAGGTAAGACAATTCAAACCTTTAGGATTTCTAATGGATTCTCCTCGCCTGTATAACCACCACCCCAACGAAGCACTCTTGCCAAGTCATTGCCGGTGCCCAATGGGACTATACCACAGGGGGGTGAAAAACATGCTGCATCCTGCAAGTATTTTGTCTTTATTGATAAAGATAATGCGAAATTTAGGAAAACGGAGTGCGTTGACTTCAGAATCAAGGTCTATTACTTTCTGCAGTAATCACAGTGAGAATAGCTCCTATTTTCTATTCTAGTATGCTTCTTCTATATATTAGCCATATTTTCTGGTAACCACATTTATACGTACATTCTGTACAAACCGCTACTTATTCAGCACCTCAGAGACCTGAAATAGCCATCATATGGACATTCTGTATAAGCTACAAACCGTTATCTGATGAGCATTCCGTAGACGTTTTGAATAGTTAGCTAGTGAACCATATGGTAACACAGTTTTTTTATAACGTCAAGTCTGATGTACCTTCTCCATGTTTTCTTTTAAAGCAGCTCCATCAGATTGTAACAAAGAAGAAACAATCTAGAATCTCCTCTTCGACACTATCTCTGGTTTCTTCCGTCAAAGCTCCGTATAATACCAAAGTAAATATAAGGACCATCGCTAGTCAGTGTTCCAATGTTCCCGTGTTTCACCTAGCTTCGGTTGTGCTCATTCGCTCAACTAGATATCGTCAGATTGTTAACATTGTACCGTTATTGTCGACATAAGCCATCATAATCCAAGCTCGAGGTTCTCTATGGCTACGGAAAAAGTCCCGTGAGGCAAAGTTGTACAAAGCCGAGCATTCTACTTCGAGATAACAGCTATTCGGTAACAATCGACTCGAAGACACACTCCACTATACCAACTAATACATTTAGTACATTGGTCGGGAATAAAACCCGGTTCGCCCGCGCGACAGCCGAGCACTCTACCGCTGAACCACCAATGTTTCTTGTGTAGTTTCTCTTTGTTCCGACGACTGATCCGTCCTTCTCTGTCTACTGGTTTGAGAATATATTCCGTTACTAAATGAACTACAACACAATAGTACATTAGAACAAGTAAATCTCAAACCTCAGCACAGCAACATATAGGTGGGGATTGCTTACGGAGTGCAGATTTTTAAGAAAAATCACCTGCTTTGCAATATCAAGACACTGCAAAACCCATCCAATAGTACCATCTCCGCCACAAGCCAGGATTTTATATTTCGGAATGTTTCGGAACACGTAAAGCCTTAAATGAATGCAGAAAATTATGTTGGTAAACTTGAGTCATAAAAAATAAAACAGAATCAATCCCAGCAGTGTCAGCCATCTGGGAATTATGCAAGGCGATCTTTAAACCCTTAGTATACATTATGCGTTAGTTTTAATGCATACCACGTAGAACGAACGAGGTGGCAGAGAGGATGGTATGCACCGAATTCAATTAATATTATTTTCACCTGTTTATTTCACAGCACAATAATTTCTTCTTTTACACCATTTCATTTGTTTGATAGCACCCAAACTACAGGTGATGCATGAGGCGTAACTCTACAATCACTTCATAAGGGATAAAAGTTCTCGGCGTCCATCGATCTCTGAGGGATGCGCCATGCATTCGACATCATTGAGGATCGTTGAAGGTGACTGAATACATATCTGGCCTTTACAATGACTCGCGGTGGCCTAACGATGTATCGAGCCAATGCTGCTATCCCCTCAGACATGTCTGGTAACAATTTGCCGACTCCGCAGAGATGGAAGATTTGGTGGACCAGATGCGCGGGGATCGATCCCATGTGAGTTGCAATGTGCCTTCAACCACTACTCCACACGCGCCCCCAGTCACTTCGTACGTAATATAATTTGCAAAAGAAGCTCTTCGAACGAATTTCTTAAGTACAAGGTGATAATACTACATAAACTCTTACTGGTGAAGAAGACACTAAGATGTCTCTGCTGAACAAATACGAATACACGACTTCGACGGAAATTCCTAGATTATTGTACGAAAAGAGTAACACATATGACTTGCTATTAAAAAGCATTGTTGATGACTGTGCCACAGCAATGCACTTTGGTCAGCATGCACTGATTTCAATTCCCTCTGCGCGAGGTGAGAAATTGGATCACGTCATGCGTCTGCCACCGAAGAAAATAAGGTGTTGTCGAGTATGTGTTAATCAGATCATCGCAATAGTTCGTTTTCCTTGTTCTAAAGATGTGTAGAAACCTACGATATTCAAGCAATACTCCATTTGAAAATGACCGGAAAGAAAATTACGACATACCGTGGAAAATACGATGTTATTCTAAAAGCATACAACCGTAAGAACAACATACCCGACTAGCGGACCACCTTTAAGAACATCAAAAACTTGGAAAGGGTTAAGGAGTTTTCGAAATGATTGAATCAGCTCTGTTCCTTGACAGCCGCCACTTTTCACGTTCACGAGTACCAGTAACGGTTCAGCATCAGGTGGTAGCATATGTGGCTAAAATGAAATGGCGTCAATGCATAACCAACTAATATTCTAATATTCATGACTAATATTCACTAGCACTGTTGAAACCAAAGCACTGTTTGAGCTAAGAAACCAAGCCGTGGTAGCACTAAAGATTTATCATAAAGCAATATCTTCTTCCCAATAATTTTGCTTCTATTCGTTTTTGGTAAATTCCACATGAAAATACTATTACAAAAAAACTCTGGGATAGATCACCTGAACATTGGGTAAGCATAACACAATGAGCTTTTTGTCTTCGTAGATGGCATTTTGAAGGCGTTGAACGGCAGCAGTTGCGGCTTTTGGCGTATTAAATGTAATCACAAGTGAACCGTACTCGAAATAAATCGGTCCGATTGCCGTGAACGGTTTCTCTGAAATAACAGTACTGTAACAAGCATTTTAGTTATAGATGCTTCGCTTGGTGTAGATACACGGGAAAAGTGATGGTCCCTAATTCTGCGTGAATTCATCCATAATCTACCTCAAAGGTTTGACTGAAGCCAATTTCAATTTACAATTCTTGACTTCATACACACACAGTGAAGTCCCTTGTTGAAAGTTTTAGCGTGAACTGATCAGCTAGCAGCATTTCCACTGTCTCTAGTCTTTACATACCTTTTGCTCCTAATAATTTGAGCAATATTCGTTCGTACTGCCGTTGAGCAAGCGATACAGGAAGATTTCCAACAAACACTGCATGATCATGTGGGTCCTCTTTCTCCTGTACATAGAACCGTACAACGTGATAGCGTCGTAAGGAGTCCTGAAATTAATTTTTGACTAAGAACAGAAGATACAACGTGGAAATATGTACCTATGTAATAATTGAGGATCTGTTTTAACACAACGTTTTTCGTACGAAATGCTGAGATATTTGCAAAACTCCGGACCACAGGTGTATGCAGTGGGGAACGAACGCGCGCTGTTGTCCTTACCGGGGAGCAGCGCACTTGGCCACTACACCATCCGGGTCCCCCCGGTTCGTTCCCCACTGCATACACCTGTGGTCCGGAGTTTTGCAAATATCTCAGCATTTCGTACGAGTTATAATTCTAAACATACCCTGCCATTAAAAAGAAAAAGGCAGTAAATAAAAGAGTTAAGACAACGTTTTTCATTTAAAGTCGAAGTGTTTAGCAAAAGAAAGTTTCAAATTAGACCCTTAATTCCTAAGGAGTTTCATATTTCACCAATTTAAGCCTCTCCAATTGAGTATTTGCTACTAAGAACAGTGGTTACAGCCTATTTCCTTGACAAAATAAGCTAATCAAATCCGTCATTCGAATGAACATTGTCGTACAATCATTTAGTAGAGACCAAAACATTTTAATATTAAACAAATACACATATTTTGCTAATCTTAACTAAGTACTTTTTTTTAATATGGTAGAGGTAGGGCATGGACCGCTTTTGTTATATCCAGAACATCTTCCACAAAATAACAAATGCCCTTCATCGCTATCTCTATCGCCGTTCATATCTTATCAGCACTTGGTTTACACTAGTCGTAAAGTACTTAGTAACGGCCATATTATATTTATATATCAACACTACCACAGTTGTAGAAACACGTGCGTAGAAAGAAGCACGCCCACTGCAATAACACCCGCCTTCAAAAGATATTTAGAAGTCACCACCAGATTGAGAAGTCTTTCGTGCTTTCCTACTACATCCTTCCCACCTACTTATCGTAAAACTCTCATTAACTCGACTAAATTCAATTGTAGGTACTCTCATTGTCTTGCACCACTTATGTATCGAAGTCAGTTATTAATCTTCATGCAATTGTTCTAAATCTGTTAACCTCTTAATGTCATTATTGTTGCATTATCCATATACACACGTATAGTTACCCAACTTCGAGTTTCAAAGATAAGAATCAATAAGACATTCCGAATGGATACTAAAGCTAAAGATTTCCTTGTTACTCAATCAAACAACACATTTTATTCTTCTTTCCAATACAAATATTATCCTCCAACTTATTAACATGAGCTTTCCGACGTAACCTATATTAAACAGTATAACTAACAAAACATATGAGCTCCAAAGAAGGGTGCCCTACCACAAAAGCCTTGTTAATATTAATGAGAAAATCTTGTTTTGGAAGTGAAATGACAGTTACTTCTTTTAGGATAAATAAAGCAGGGTAAAAACCTTGCGAAGATTCCGGACGAGTTGCAGCATATTTTCCTGAGCATTGCACGTTCGTTCAGCCACACCGCGATCCAGTGATACTTCAATGAGGTTGTACCTAAAGATCTCAACATAACACTTTCCGGGAAAGCACTCGAGAAAAGCACTACCACTTGGAGTTACGAAACTCGCTTCATTAGTTAAAAAGATGGATCGCTATCTTATTTTTAAGCCAATAGATTCCTTTTCTGCTTACTTAACAGTCAATATAAAAACGGGTAAGTTCTGACGAAGCAACGATAGAAATCAAATGCCAAATATATTATTTTCACAATGTAGGAGTTCATAGGCTATGCATAACCATGTTATTCTCTTCTTGGTTTATGTTCATTTCATTCATTGAATTTATACTATACAACACCCGTAACTGATTTCTCGACGCCGACTGATACCACAACTATTAGTGTTGAGGAAATTGAGGAACTAGACACAGCTCTCTCAACTTGGACTTCTTTGCAAATAAAATTATCAAAAGAAGTACTAAATACTTGAGTGTTTATGTCAAGCGGAAAAGGGACAAAGCTGCAAAACCAAACGAAGGAGTGAGAAAAAATATCGTATACTATTAAACGAAATGCAGCTTGTTCATTTGCTTGCGTGCCTTACTGCAACTAATAAAACTTATTTTAGGCCAGGATATATTGGTTTAAATTTAGTAGCAGGCATTAAACTCATATCAAATACATTGTGCCCAATGCGTGTCGCACGTTGTGTTTTAATTCAGTCTAAAACCCAAACATTTCAAGCTTTCCCTAAAGGTTATTACCTGTTCCAAGTACTGGGATCAAGGCCAAAGTTTTGAAGCGCATCGGCAAGAGCATCTTGTACTAGCGTGTCCCGAGTTACGGTTATTGAACAAAATGTTACAGGAACTCTAAAAACGAATTCTCTTAATCATCTACTTGCTATAGAATCGATCATGCACTCTGCGTTAATGGTAGGAAGAATGAACTATGCAAAACGGTAGAGAAAAAGATGAGGATCGAAACCACACCTCAGCCACCCGCCATACAGTTTTACGACATCCTTATCAGGATCGTCTTTGTACCTAAGAAATATTTGCGCTCGTCGACCTTCCGGTCTCTTCACATTTCGCAGTGGTACCGGATCTTCTAACGTTTCCTCGTCACCGGCTAAAAACAAGTAAATAAACAGTTTGGCGTGTACTACCGACACATGTCTACGTCTCCTAAGCGACAGTCAGGCTCAAACATATGTCTTTGATACCTCATCTATTTTACCTTTTCAAAAGGTGTTCTATCTACAAAGTAGCTCTACCATATGAATAACCTTCTCACGATGAACAAATGTTAATGGATGGAAAATTTCTAGAAAGCTAAGATGATCGTTCAAATCTACCCTATATGGTTTCAATAGCACAAACTCCTCTGGTTTTCATATTTAAGTAAAGTGAGGAATTATGAAAAAGGAAGAAAACTCCGAAAACCCATAGGGTAATATTCCGTTGCCACTTTTAATAAAAAAAAATAAATCGTGCTACCCATTCTCGTTCAAACACAGTAAAAATCTACGGTATAAAAAAAAAACAAACCATCGTTTACAACTTGAGTAACGTAGTAATTATCCGGGTTGTCAGTAATGTGAAATCGCCGTAATGCAGCGTCCTGTAAACGTCTCTTCATAGAGTGGAGAGTTTGGAGATAACAAAAAGGTAAATAGAAATTAATCCCCTTTGATTCCAATAATAATTTCAGGAGTTAACTACTAAGTCTATCGATGAGAAATGCATAAACTGACTCAAACCACACAAAGCTATGCTAAATTACAAGCAACTCGCATGGTCATTTAAGAAATGTTCGGATGACTAAATAAATGGACCAAACTCTAATTTATACATTGAAGATGTAATGCGTATCAAAATCGGAACTAAGAATAATGAACAGAATATGAACGGTCGCTCAGTGTGAGTTACAACCTTTTCAAATATGACGAAAATATTGTTCTTCCGAGAACCTTCATTGTTACGAAATTGCATTATTCGAAACAAAATTAGAACGTCATACCATTGAGGATTCACTGTTCCAAAAAAGTCGTAAAGCTGTATGATCCTTCTCAACGGATTACCGCCTCATCGTAGTTGAGAGATGTTCCTGGGTGTCAGGTTGCGATCTACAGCGGGGGGATTCATCTCTCCAGCAGCGCCTCCCAAGATGAACAGACCGGCTTTTCCATCATCAAGCCCAGCTAAGAGTGAACCAATACTAGGATCCACTACCGTTTTGGTATTCAAACTAGTCGTATGGTGGCAAATCTCCCTCTGATCCACAAGGACGGCGACTGCTTGTGCTCCTGACAACATGGGGTAGAATACGGCCAGACTGACCCCGGGACACCAGGGAACCACAATGGTTAAACAAGCAAAACCTCAAAACAATGGAAATTATGCTGGTGCTCACACAATCAGTGAAGATGGGCTACCCAAGTATTCGAGTATCCAAGCTGTACGACCTGTTGCTTAGAGTGTACAAGGCACTGTTCAGTAAGTCGTGGTGCAAAATCTATTCAAAGAAGCTAGTTAAGCAACTGACACGAATCTGTTGAACGGTAACGGTCTTCGGAACGCTGGCTGTTCGGCACACTTGTGCACGAAGTGATGAATTACCGTCGAACACTCGTAGGATCTCCGTATCTTCACGCTCTTTCATATCATCACCAGACGATGACACGTCATCTGGCTGAATTTTTGACGGTGATGAAACTGAAACAATCTACTTCACTCCATAATAGCCATCTTCACGAACTAGTAGAAGACAGATTGAAAAATGTCTGCCGCAAGAATAACAATAGACAGGCAGTAATTTGGGAAAAGAATTTTAATGTAAAAAACAGAAAAGTGGAAAACAAACTGATCCATGCCGTGCAAAACTCATCCTAAGCAAAATAAGATGAAATAAAATATCAACAGAGCAAAAAACCAAACACCTTGAATATTACAAATGTAACACAACAGAAAACGACAGTTAGGTGGACGAGTTTCAGCACATCGTCCGTAGCAGCGGTGGTCGCCTTCAAAAACAGTAGCACGCGACATCGATGACTCGGTTGTGAAAACCGAAATTGTTGCTCTAGTGTCGCAACTAGTCACAAGAAATTTAACAAGAAGAAAGGAAAGGATAGTGAGAGAGTCTGACCCTTACGCGACTGTGGAGGATCACTGGATGTGATTGCAAGAAGCTGCTCCATTGGAAGTTCTGTACGGGGTATCGTCAGCGCCGATGGCGGTAAGAGAATCTTCCGTAGCACGCCAAAATCGCATTCCTTCGGCATCTGACGATAGCAAACGGCATGAGCCTAAAAACTGATCACAATTTAATTCGATCTATTTCGTATTACCCGTCTATCCAGGGTTAATATTAAAAACCAAACAAAATAAAGGATAACACTTTAGAACCGAATATGTGCCAGCATATAGAGAAAGCTATAGGGCAAAAAAAAGTTCTCCGTAACAAAAACAACCTAATAAGCAAACAAACAAAGTAGGCAAAACAAAATAACGTGAAGATATGAAAATGCTTAAAACGAGGGATTAAAAAAAGCTAAATGTTAATCAGAACTTCGACTAAGGCTTTTTATTCACGGCCCACTATAATTTTTCATGGCAGGATATTACGTATGATACAACCACAATGGTGCTGTGAAGTCGCAGGTGTCAGTGGTGGGGAATGTATGCGCTATTACCCTTCCCGGGGTCTAATGCGTTCACCACCACACCTTGCGTATTCCTTCGTTTCGCCTCTCTCTCAAATAGTTTGAACCTAATCAGCTTAACTGGGCTCATCGCAGATTTGCAATCCCCACATCAATCCCGTTGATGGATGATTACTGGTGGCACTGAGAGACAGAATACTAGCTGAGAGAAAGGCCAAACGAAGGACATGCATGGTGTGGTGGTGAGCGTATTAGCCCCGAAAGAGTAACAGCGCTTTCGTTTCCCACCGCAGACACCTGCGATATCACAACACCATTGTGGTTTTGTCACAAATAATAGGATTTTTTTCTTCGTATTCTAGTTGAGCAAACGCGAGGTGTTATTTTTAATTTTTTATTCACGAATAAGCTGACGTTTCGACGGATTTCGCCTTCTTCAGAGCCTGGAAAGGTCAAATTGACAGCAATTTGTTCGGCCTAACACCTCTATAACCAAAACAGAGAAAAGAAAGAAAAAAATTCTTTTTTTTTCTCTGTTTGGTTATGGAAGTGTTTGACCGGATTCTTACAAGAATCCTGAGATAGATTTACGACGGCGTTCCGAGATATACATTACAGGCAAACGCCGGAGTTTCTCGGACAGTTTCTTTCAGGTAAGTCTGGCACCGATTTTTTGGGCACAGAGGGACGGACTACCTAGTTGACCAATGGAGGAACGAAACAGAAAGCATACGTGTATTACTACATGACGTTTGTAATCACCGCACCTCCTGCATCCAAGTAGTTACATACCAACCGCAAATTGGAAAAGTCCAAGTTTTAAGCGAAAAAAGTTAAATTATCAAGATGAACTTTCATAAAAGTCTCACCGTCTGCCCACACCACTCGCAACGCATGCCTGCCAGACATTCCGCCGACCAGCAGCTCTTTTTGCATACCACGCATTTGCTGTCTTTGGGCAGATTCCCTTCACGCATGTGATGAAATTGTTCATGCGTGGCCTAAAAACTTGGCGATTAGTCAAAATTCTAATCAAAGGTTAAACATCGTTCTTATACAGATGAAATCGAAGACAAAAGCGATTAGGTTACGGTTCACTCTAACGAGCACAATCTCATAACTTCGTCATTTTTACTACAGTCTATAACAGCATGAATTTTACAGTGCGACTGTCATATTTGCACTTCTATCATCATGAGATCTACCGTTTACACAGACATTTATATTGTTTTTTATCTTCATTTTTTATCCGACATAATAAACGAAAACTTGGGGTAAAATATTATATGATCAGATAGAAAACTAGCTGAGAGCGAGGCGAAACGAAGGACCCGCATGGTGTGGTGTTGAATGCACTAGCCCTCGAAAGGCACATAATATCCTGCGGCAAAAAAAATTGTTGTAGGTTGCAGTAGGTAGCAAATGAGAGGTTAACATTGTGATTTTAGCTACGCTTACTTACTTGGATATTTGGATGGTCCGTCTCCATTGATTGTGCGGGCGTTAGCAAAGCAAAAATTCCACTTTTTCGGAGTTTGGTAGTCAAGCTAATTTTCCATTATTTACGTTATTTGATCAGAATAGTTACATCAACAGAATTTTACGAAACATCATTTGCACTCACTTAGTGTA
Organism: Angiostrongylus costaricensis; assembly: GCA_900624975.1. Lineage (NCBI taxonomy): Eukaryota > Metazoa > Nematoda > Chromadorea > Rhabditida > Metastrongylidae > Angiostrongylus > Angiostrongylus costaricensis. The sequence continues at coordinate 26,243 of UYYA01000256.1, forward strand.
AAACGTCAGACTAATAAAACCAGTAGACAAACCTGTCAAGTCAATAAAACCAGTATAAAAACTTGTTCAAGAGAAAAGACAAACGTTTGTTGCCACCTAGTTGTAATCGTACAAAACCCGACTCTTGTTGCTTAAATTAACGACGTCGTTTCCATCTCAAGAACTCATGTCTTCATCCAAATGGAACCATTACGAAAATGAACCATCAACATTTTAGTTAAATATCCAGTACTTTAAAGTTCTAGGAATCAGTTTGAAGTAAAACTTTAATTGTTTCAAAAACGAGACCATCATTCATTAGTACCCAATTCTGACGGTGGGATGATATTACCTGGATCTGCTGAAGCTTAATGTATTTCATAAGATGAAATCTGCTGCTGAATGCAATCGATTCATCCTCTTCCATCATATAAGGGAATTTATTCCAAATTAATTATAACGCAAGTTGTCCAGCGGGATAATTCATCATTAGACTGCGATATAGCGAAGAAATCGTATATCTGCGCCAAGGGTAGTATCGACTTCTCTCTCCCTAATGAGGCTGCTTCGCACGACGCTCCACGTCATTTCCTCCCTCATATCATCCTTCTTATTAGAAGTGACGAGAAGTTCACTGACGCCAATGAGAGTGCAGAAAGGATAACGAAACGTGTTCTTTCAAGCTTCTCAAATAATACACTAAATAAGAAATGTTCTACGAACTCCTTCTAATTTAGTCCTTCTGTTATAAAACATTACAAAAAACTAACGTACAATGTCCAAATTTGGCACATAGGTGGCAGCCTCTTTACAGTCCGAGACGGCCAGATCGGAGCAGTCTACATGTACATAGTACTCGCAAACTGGAAATGGAACAAATAAACTCCAGAACAAGAAGAAAGCATAGCGTTAAACCGGGAGCTCATTTTAAAAAAGCAGAATCAATAAATTGAACTTGCGGCTGCTTAAATTTGGAAAAGTGAGACATTTAGTGATATAAGAAACAAACGAAAACTAGTTAACGTTTCAAAAGCGAATAACACTCGCTAAAGCTCTCAGCGCTGAACAATCTCTGAGGGATGCGCCATGCATTCGACTCCATTAAGCAATGGTTGGAGGCGACTGAATGTATTTCTGGTTTTCACAATAACTCGCGGTGGTCTACCGATGTATCGAACCAGTGCTGCGATACTTTCAAACAAGTCTGCTACCAATTTGCCGACCCCGCAGGGATGGATTTGTGAGCCACGGGCTCGGAGATCGATGCCATGTGTATTGAAGGCCGCCTCCGACCAATGCGCTACACGCGGCCCTTCAAAGACGAACACCGGAAGTAATTCCCAACTAAACATTTAGAAAATATTCCTTAAAAAAAGAACTCGGCAAAAACTAAGATGAAAATCATACCTCTAAATTTGTTTATGTAAGTCGTTCATTAAAAGAGAACGCATGATAATGGAAATGTTGAGGAAAGTACAGTGTTCTCCGAAACCAGCTGTATCCATGAAGTAAAAAACATGGAGCAAAAGACACTTGGAGATTTTGACGACCTGCCTTCACTAGTTGTGCGGCCGCAGCATAATTTTTACTTTTTTTAGAGTTTTGTTGTCTTGGCCAATGTGGTTTCCTGAACTTCCGAAGTCAACCTAACCAAAGTCTGCCCCGGGTCGCCACCCTTGTGGATCAGAGGGGAATTTGTCACCACACGACTTGTTTGATACCAGGACGGTGGTGGATCCTAGTACTGGTTTACTCTTAGCTGGACTTCCTGATGGAAACGCCGAACTCCTCAGCTTGTGAGGCCCTGCCGGGGAGGTGATCCCCCCTCCCCTCCTCCTCTATCGGTGTGCATCGCAGCCCGATACCCAGGAACACCGCTCAGCAGCGATGAGGCGGCAAACTGTCGGAAGGGAGCAGAAGAACTTGGAAGGAACCTGATACATCAAAATAATCGATGGTCATAGAAGAAAGAAACCAGAAATCGTTGCCGTCCGATCGGTATAGGGAATACATAAAAAAAATTAAGACAATCTTTTAAAACACTGACGGAAACATAAGATAAAAAAAAGACAAAAAAGACACGACAGTCAAAACGATGATGAATGAGGTGCTCACCTTCACATTCGAGTGACAGCGCCTCGTCAGTCCTTTTACGACATACACAACAGAATTTTCGTTTGATCAAGCCAGGTTGTGACCATGTATGCGCAACTGGGTTCTGAAAGAAACGCAACCCAGTCTGCTCAGAAACTGTCAACTCTACTCTTCCAGACTCAAAAGGAGTTCTTTCTTGGATTAAGACTAAATAATACAACGTTCGGTGTTAGCCCATACTTTACCACGCACCATCTATACGACCCCGTTTGTAGCACAGCACAGGTGACTGGATACATAATTGGTCTGCACAATGACTGATAGGCGTAACAAAGCATTTTATGCATACAGAAATATCTGATGTTAATGCACGAACCCGGAAGGGTAGAGGACTAAGCTTGCTCATAGTGCAGGATCGGGCAAGTAATCATGTGCGCATTCAGGGCAGCTTCAACTATTGCGCTACTGGTGCCTACTGGACTACCATAACGTTCATTTAATGGATTTAACAAGATTTTATCTTGAACGATGCTCTATTCACTTGCTACGAAAGTTCTCTGTTGATGTTTGAACATCAGATACACCTGCTTCTAAAAACAAGGAGCGGAACCATGAATGACGAATGCTCTCGGAGACCGTTGGGAGACCAATGGTACACCTCAGTCAAAGATTAGAAAACGGCTACTAAAGAATAGGCACTTTCATCACCAAGCAATTAAGGACCAAGGGCATCTAACCCATAAATTATAGCTTATTACATTTCAGCAGTGCAGTAATGTTTCAAATGGATACGTTCTATACCATTTCAAATTACTCCAAAACGAACGCAGTACTCGATATCATTACTGATAGTTACCGTACTAAAAGTAATGGACTTGCTAAATATGTTACAGCAGATAGACATTTGATTGATAAGTTCAAGAAAAGTAACACTACTTACTTGCGTAGAAGAATACACTTTAAAAGCAAATTACAATAGATGAAGCAAACGAATGAAACTTTAAACGATTTGCAGCATTACAACCGACCTATACTACTAGTATCTATGCCGGACTGGACTAAGATGGTAAGAAAATGATGTTTTTCCAACTAAGCATATGAATAGGATAAGAATATTCGACAAAGACCAGAGGTCAGAAGATGTGAGAATCGGGTTTATTGTTGATCGGCTCAGAACGAAGACCACTCCAAAACTTCTGACTTCCTAGTAATAATTAGTACTCCTAAACTTAGTATGCTTCCTAGCGCAAATTCGTACTCCCACCTCACGCACACTCCCTCAAAAGTTTTACCTATCTCACAACTCACTATCATCAAGCAGTACTTACAATGAATACACATGAAACCAGATCAGTCTAAATGATCCTAGAAAAAAGTGGAAACTTGTAAACACAGCTTTACATAAACCAGTGTTTCATGAATAACAACACTAGCATGAAACAGCCTTTCATATAGTAAACTTCAGCAGCATTTTCATTGCAAAATTCGCAACACTGAAAATTAAACTGATGAATAGAGTAACACTGCATGGTGCATAGATTACTAGGATGGTCCGCCTTCACTGGTTGTGGGGGTCCCAGCAAGCATAATTTCAATTTTTTCGCCGAACTGCTGTTTTAACAATTGAGGTTCTCTGTAGTCTCGAGGTTAGCCTAGCCAAAGTCTGCCCCAGGTCGTCACCGGCACGGGCACTCACCGCATTTCTTAGATCAGAGGGAAATTCGTTGCCATCATGTGACTAGTTTTATACCAGGACGGCGGTGGATCTTGGTACCGGTTTGCTATAGCTGGGCTTCCTCATGGAAACGCCGGACTTCTTCTCAGCTTGGGAGACCCTGGTGGAAGGACGAATCCCCCGATGTAAATCGCAGTCCGACACCCAGGAACACCTCCCAGTCTCGATGAGGTAGTAAACCGTTAGGAGGTTAAGGAAGAAGGGTGGATAGATTACCACAAAAAAACGCAAGTTTAGTGAGCGTATAAAAGAAAGTAGTAACCCCTTTGTAATAATACGTATTTATTTACTTCATATTTAAAAAATTTCCTAACATTAAACAGAAACATTAACATAACCATTACGAACAGACCTTGATCAGCTGCAATGCAACTCCACTACAGTACGAGACGACGGTTTTTAAGCACTTCTCATGACATACGAAATTGCAAACTGAAATATATCGAAAACATAAACAAAAAGTGGGATACTCAATAAATTAATTTGTGCATAATGGTCATTGATATGGAAGTTTTCTAATACTGATAATATTTCATCGAACAGATAGAATGTGAACGACGATGAAAGAGCACTCGAAGATTTCCCCTTAGTTATCATTTTCACATATCTTCACGTAATTTTAACGACATGAAATATTACTTCTTCCTCATCGTCGAGAATAAGAATGAAGAAGGATAAAGCTCTCAGAGTTGATCAATCCCTTAGGTATGCGCCATGCATTCGATTCCATTCGTAGCATCGTTGAAGGTGATTGAATGCACATCTGGTCTTTGCAGTGGTGACTCGCGGCGGCCTACTGATATATCGAGCCAGTGTTGCTATCCACCCAGACAAGTCTGGTACCAATTTGCCGGCCCCGGAGGGATGAAAGGCTTGGTGAGCCTTGGACGCGGGGATCGATTCCATGTGTATTATTGCACAGCGCCGCCAACCACTGTGCTGCACGCGCCTTTTTCTGTCGAGAATATTCGCTCAGTAGACAATCCGAAAGTACTGCGCTACACGAAAAAGAAAACTGTTAATGTGAATGCTCATGAGAGTTCATGGACACAGAATAACCCACCTTCACAAGCATATCCTTGCGTAAGCATACCCCATATCTTATCGCAACAGTGATGACAGTATGTAGGCTTGCCGAACGTCTTCTTCGAAAAGTAATGACCGTGGTCGCGACCTATTCCGAGCAGGTTCGCGTCGACGTTGTGGCCCTCCGCCGTCATCGAGCAGTATCTGCAGAAGTCAGCAGTGTATCACAAATTGTAGTCATCACATTTAATAAAGCTGCATTCCCCTTCGTCACACAGTTGCTTCAAGTGCTTCAACGTGGCTGTTATAAGTGTATTTTACCGCTAAGAATGACATTGTGGATGAGTTTTGAAGTACGCGCTCAAAATTTTAACTATTGCGATTTAAGGAAGAATAAAATAACTGACAAAAAGAAAAAGGCCATGTTACAGCGTGACAGTGATTTTAGATGATGCTCAGCTTCTACGTCGTCAGTGAACGGTCGGCCATTTCCTCATTCCTACTTTCATTTTAGATTTTGGTTTTAATATTGTGTCCGAATCAAGTGGTGGGAAGACCGAACGAAAGATTCGTTGCCGAAAAAACAATTCTCTCAGATCCACATGATGGTGAAGACCTGAAAATGCCCTTGCAAAGTTATGTCTGGACCAACACTGGATGCTCCCGTCTATAACGTCACGCGGTGAGACGACCGGTAAGAGGCCACAAAAACTCGAGTTACGCAGAATGTCACTGGAACTTGATTTGACGAACACACACACGATGCGCCATGGAGATCGTTTCTTACACTTTGCGTATAATACCGAAACACTCTCAGACACCGATCTTGACGCTCTTCTTGATGCAACAGATCGTATAACGTTCTACGTGATAGCCCTACAAAAAACAAAAAGCAGGGTAATCGACATATGTCTACTACACAATAGGACCCTTGTCATCTACGAAATTCCGTCACGAAATGTCGGTGGCGTAGGTGCTGTCGTCCATCTGTTCATTATCCATCTCATCCACTAGTACGAGATCCTTTCCCCTCGAATGGTCGTCCTACTTTAATGCCAGAATAGGAAAGACCAAGGACAGCGAATACAGGATCGGAGAATTAGGATTAGGAGACAGAAATGGGAATTGAAACCGCCTCGCAGAACTCCTGTCTAGGGCACGCCTCTTCCATGGAAACTCCCTTTTCCAGAAGAATGCGACCGCTGGACATGGGAGTCCCCTAAAGGCACGACTCTTACGGTGGTCGACCATATTCTCACAAACAGAGGATGGTGCTTACTTGACACAACGGTAGTCTCGCCATTTTGTACTGGTTCCGATCACCACATTCTTCGCGCGAAGAATCGATTCAGGCACACACTGGAGAAGAATTCATGTCGTCGACCAAGAAGAAGTCCAGCTGTATGTGACCAGAACACTCTGAAAGGAGTCCTATCCATATGTGACTAGCAAGTTGAAGAAGACACGACCAAAAACTATGGCCTGTTTGTAGAAGGATTTGGAAGTTGTGCCGGATCCCCTTCAGTTCCTCAAGGAAAAAGATTAGATCTTATCTCATTACCACTAAGGAGTTGTTCGAGAAGAGAAGGAAATTGAAACTTGATCCTCCTGCAAAACCCTTAATGCGAATAATAATATATGCCAGTTTCAGAGGAGCTTTGCAAGAAAATTTACAAGCGAAAGAAGCTGTTAGAAGAGGAAAGAAAAAGAACCAATCTCAAAAAATGCCGTCGGAACTTATGCGGATATAATCACTAAAACTTCCTGTCATGAAATGGTATTAATAAACACCAACCATTTCCGTTCCGCAATCCACGTCTCAGACCCTAAAATCCCTTCTAGTGAAAAACCACCTGGAATTCCTCCATCGGAGGTTAGAGTCGCGAAAAAGCATGAAAAAAGTCGGGGCTCCAAAACTTGATAATATCACCGTCAGATTCCATAGAGCAAGAACCATAATTTACGAATAGTTCTCGCAAACTATATGACATCTCACATTCAAACGGAAAAAATCCCAGACCAGTGGAGGACCTCGCAACTGGTCATCCTGCACAGGTAAAGTTCACTTGATTGGGATGAGAAAGGCATACGTTTTGATGGAATATTCCTATCAAATCTTCATTTCACCGACAACATCGCCATCTTCTCAAGAAGTACTAGCGAAATAGAAACGATGATCAATGAGCTCAACGAAGCAGGAAAAAAGATCGGACTAAGTATATAACGGAAGAAGACCCAGTTCATGAAAAACCCATGGTGCGAAGGCGAAAAAATTGAATTGGATGGCTCTCTTATTGCAGAGTCCACATCGTACGCATACCTTGGGCGTTTAATGGGCAAGGAAAGCAGCATGAAAGAAGAATTAGAGAGAAGGACAGCAGCTTGGGCCGCATTCCGACCTCCCAAAGAATTCACCGACCAAGTAAAGGACGCAAAAATCCGCGATGATCTTCTCTATTCAACAGTCCTCCAAGCACTCTGCTACACAGCAGAGACGTGGGCGGACACTTCAACACGTCAAGAATATTCCGCACTATTCACAGAGCACTTGGACAATGTTTTCTGGAAATATAATCGGCAGACACAATATATAGCTGGAATGCGAAGATTTGCTCATAGAAATCTACCCGATTTTCATGACCCATGAGGATACACATCAACAGCGAAACGATAGAGCAGGTCATATAATCAAAAGAATAGATGAAAGATGAACGAAAAGAACTGTACGGTGGACTCTCCGAAGATTTTGCCTAGGATGACCACCAAGGCGATGGGTGGACGACGTCTTTCTGGATAAAGTCAATTAGTTGTACTTGCAGCTTACAGATTACGACATGAGGCTAGCACGCGGCACTACGCTCGAGTGAAGCCACCATCATGGAATACGATTCCGAGGCAAAGAAAAGAATGAAAGATGCTCTAGAGTCCACACAACTCGTGAATACAGACGTTCAAGTATCCAAGTGAGTAAGTACTTTAAAAACGCTTCACTTTCTATTATTCAGTATCAACGTCCCGGATCGAATGAAGCAGATTGTCGCTTTGCAGCCTAAAAAATTTGACGCTACTAAGCATATAACTTACGATAGGCCCGAATAGTAGGAAAGTACTAAGATCTCTATAGAAATAAGTTGATTCAGATTTCTTAAATTTCATTACCACCTTGCAATATTTTAATGTTTCATACCTGTCTCCCTAACGCGGAAGAATTTCTTAAGTTGTCATCACCGGCCTATTTCCATCTAGAATGTTTAGTAGGTTTAGTAGCACAGATGATAGATGAAAAGAAACGTGTAGAAAGAAATAAAACGAATGAAAGTCAAAATGCAATTAATGTGCAAATAGAACTGTAAAAGAAAACAAGAAATGGAAATACATCACAAAACAAGTGAAACAAAACGGTGGAACTAGGAACGCTTACATAAAGAAAACAAGCATACTGTACAATGAACAATTTGACGGATAAAAAGGAATGAGAGCTAAAAAAATAAAGAATATTTCATTAGGGATGCAAAAATTAACTCTCAAGCCATTTTACGTGTGCCAAAGAAAGCACCAGTTATATCTTAGGCGAAAGGCTCGACGCAGCTCCTCGAATTGATCCCAGCTTTAAAAGAGAGGAAAAAAGAGCAAGATATGAAAGAAACCATTTCAATCCCTATACATCATAGAAGGATTATGCTAAGTCGCCAAACTACCTACTGATTCAAAGATATTACTTTTTACTTCCATGTTAGATGAATGAAATTACGTTGAAAAACATACGAATGAGGCATTGAACAGTACGTCTTAATGTTGTCAACACAGAGGAATAATTTACTATGAAAGTATAATACAGCTGAATGAGTGAAATTAAAAGGCCTTAGTGGAAAAGTAATACTAATGAAAATTGGCGAACGACAGTTCACAAAGTTAAATTCTCTTCAACGCATTCGCAGACGGAAGTGGATTCTGTGAATTCCTATTGAGATATAACAACTATTATAAAGAAGTGGTCCTCCTAACGGTTTACCGTCTTATCGTGGCCGGGAGGTGCACCTGGGTACCGGACTGCGATGTACAGCGGGGATTCATCACGCCGGCACGGCCTCCCATGCTGAGAAGGAGTCCGGCGTTTCCATGAGGAAGTCCAGCTTAGAGTAAACCAATACCAGGATCCACCACCGCCTTGGTCACATGGTGGCAAATCTCCCTCTGACCAACACGTGCTGTGATTGCCTGTGGTGTTGACGATCTCCTGACCTGGAGACTCTAAAGAAACACAATGACTAAACTAGCAAAACTCCGAAAAATGGAAGTTATGCTGGGGTCCGCACAACCAGTAAAAATAGGCCATCCAAATATCCAACTAGGGATAAAGAAGTGATATTTACCTCGAGGAATTCAAACTGATATAGATCAGAAATTCCTGTTTCTTTGACGAGCGAACATAAGATTAAATAAGCAAGGCGAGCGTGACACTGACATGAATCGTCGGTGAGTATCCAGGAATATAACGACGAAAAAAGGACAAAAATACGACTCGAGTAAGGATGGAATTGGGATTAACGTGGCCATCTACTAAACAATCACTACTATTTGTTTCTAACAGCTTTCACTCAAACATACTGTTGTGCTTCACCGCGCTTGATTTCATAGGTACCGATGCTATCTCCAGGTACCAAAACGACACCGGTGCGCCAAGAATTTGACCCGACGACACCAAAAATTAGACGACATTCGTACGGAATACTGAACAGCTCTCTAGCGTAATGTCAATCAACGGCTACAGAAAAAATTTTACGACTGGATCATCGTGACGCGAAGGCACGGAGAATTACAGAATATGAAAATCTGCGCGAAAAAAGAGTTGGAGAAAACCGATCAGATCAGTTTTCACGCGCTATATCAGCATTCACAATAGTCTTAATCTATAGGGATTCTATGTTCATTACAAAACTACAGCCATTTACTTGGTATTATTCATATATGCACGATGCACAACTTAAAGAGTGCTTAGTAGAGATTACTGGAAAAACCAAGTACACCAACAGCGAAGGGATAGGGTACGGGGAGGGCAAGGAGATCAAGTCGTAGAGAAAAACGCAGAAATAGGCGGTATTTAGGCGTGCGGGCAAATCGATAGAGCGTTGCAACACTGACACGGAGAAAGAAAAGCGATCTGAAGAATGGCGCCGGCCAACTGAGCGGAATGGGAGAGGAACGGATGGAGTGGCGGGCGCGAGCGGGAGCGGCGTCGCGCGGCAGCCGCGCGAAAGACGGGCGGCGGCGAAGGCTGCGGGCGCGCTCGGCGCGCGAGAGACGCAGATGGGGAGGCGGCGACGCGGACAAGGTGACCGATCGCACCTGTGCGGCGGCGCGACGACGCGACGATTACTTGCGACGACGGCGATGATGACGGTAATAACCACCGGTGGCGGTGATGGTGATGATCACCGGTGGTGGTGGTGATGATGTTGATCACCGGTGGTGGTGGTGAAGATGATGATCACCGGTGGTGGTGATGGTGATGATGTTGATCACCGGTGGTGGTGATGGTGATGATCACCGATGGTGGTGGTGGACATAATGGTGATGGTGTTGATGTTGATGATAGTTATGATGATAACCGATGGTGGTGGTGAAGATGATGATAACCGGTGGCGGTGATGGTGATGATGATGATCACCGGTGGTGGTGGTATCACCGATGGTGGTGGTGGTGATGATGCTGATCACCGGTGGTGGTGATGGTGATGATGGTAATGGTGATGACAGTGATGATGATCACCGATGGTAGTGGTAATGATGCTGGTCACCGGTGGTGGAGGTGATGATGATGATCACTGGTGGTGGTGGTGATGATGATGATCACCGGCGGTGGTGGTGATGATGGTAATCACCGATGGTGGTGGTGATGATGATGATCACCGGTGGTGGTGGTGGTGGTGATGATGATGATGATCACCGGTGGTGGTGAAGGTGACGACACCGATAGTGGTGGTGGTCATAATCGCGATGGTGATGATGGTAATGGTGATGATAGTGATGATGATCACCGATAGTAGTGGTAATGATGCTGGTCACCGGTGGTGGTGGTGATGATGATGATCACCGGTGGTGGTGGTGGTGATGATGATCACCGATGGTAGTGGTGATGATGATGGTGATTGTGATGATAGTGATGATGATCACCGATGGTAGTGGTAATGATGCTGGTCACCGATGGTGGTGGTGATGATGATGGTGATTGTAATGATAGTGATGATGATCACCGGTGGTGGTGGTGATGATGATGATCACCGATGGTAGTGGTGATGATGATGATCACCGGTGGTGGTGGTGATGATGATGATCACCAATGATGGTGGTGGTAATGATGCTGATCACCGGTGGTGGTGATGGTGATGATGATGATCACCAATGGTGGTGGTGGTGATGGTGATGATCACCGATGGTGGTGGTGGTAATGATGCTGATCACCGGTGGTGGTGATGGTGATGATGATGATCACCAATGGTGGTGGTGGTGATGGTGATGATCACCGATGGTGGTGGTGATGATGCTGATCACCGGTGGTGGTTGTGATGATGATGGTTATGGCGATGATGATGGTGGTGATGATATGATGATGATGGTGACGGAGAAGACGACTGGTGGAGATTATGATAATGGTTAACATCATCGTTTTGTCATCAGTTGACGGTTAGGCGCATTCACCATAATAAATGATAATGACACTGGTTTGTTGATGTGATCTGGTGAATACGATGCCAGCAAGTACTGACGAAGATTTGCTGATACATGGCATCGACATGTGTTTTGTGCATGAGTTATTGACGATAAGTATAGTGAAGTCTGCAATTTGTTTCGAAAATTGTTTCTGCAGCTTATTGGATATGCTGAATAACCTGGTAATTCATGGGTCATTGATATGATGAAGGAATACACAGGAACAAAAAGGCATAATAGGAATTTGGGGATATACATCAGAACCGTGGTGACGACGAAAGGTGGTGCTGCATTAGAAGTGCTAAGAGATGTGCGGTATGTGATAGTGTCGATCACTGGCGTGTAGACGACGCTAAAACATCTGAGAGACGAGATGACGTCACTGGGAAAGAAAGCCATTGCGACGACGGATATGCGCTATCGCGCTGCTATTAGCGTGGACGTTTCATTCATGCTTCTTCGGGCATAAGCTGGCGCCCGCCGTCCGTCGTCTTGCCTGTGTGGCCACGAAGCTAGCAGCCAGCCAGCACTCGTCACCCCCTCCGTCCGTCCTCACTATCTCGAGCGTTGGCACTCGTCGACATCTCTTCGGTGGCGCGGCTCCTCCTCGTTTCACTAGCTGTCGGCGACCCGTCCGTCGTCGGCTCGAACCCCGGGCAGCGCCCGTTACAAATTGATTGCCGGCACATAATTTCACGACAACAACCACGATGTATTATTCGGATTCCTAAGCGGAAACGTTCGAAATATGCGAGGCGACATGACGTCATATGACGTCAACGTCGTAAGGACTTGAGTGCATTCATGTCACGTCATTTGTCCAGAAGTGAACTGAGTACGTACGTATTCTTGTGAAAGCATTAAGTGATGAGGCTCTTCTGAGACATCGAAGTTCATAGTTTCCGGTGTGGTGTGTGGGATTCTAAGTAGAAATATGTCACTTCGTAGTACAGAGCTCAGTAAATCTGTCGTCAGGCATACATCGTCATGAGTCGAGCGATTCGATTACTTTATATAACACATTTACGACACTGCCAACAAGAAATGACTCATTTGGGTTACAATGTTTTTATAAACACTTCTATTTGCGTACGCATGTCATTAAGTTTTTATGTTAGGAACGATGAGGAAAATCCGGTTACAGACTCGGTGGCTTCCTTGCAGTGTTCTTAACACGCCGTATCACTCTATCTACTCTATCTGGACTCTTACTGTCCAGCGACTACGGTTTCTTTCGAGATTCTCCCCTCCGATCACTCTTTTTCCCTCCTTCTTTTCCTTTCTTCGCTCTCTCTCCCTCTCTTCCTTTCACTTGAATTGTACAGTAAATTCTCAGCATTACGAACTCGGTTGCTATTTTGACAACATTTACTGGACATTTCTTCCTTCCTATTTATAATCATGCTAACGGTAGACTTCATCGAGTGAAATAAAATAAAATAAAATAAGAACCGCAGAGTGAAAAACTCGGTATGGATCATGGCTGGGTCTATATATTCACTACGTTTTCGATGTTCTTTTACGAACATTCTATGGGTCCAGGTGTTCTTATTCTCCTCCTGCGCTCTGAAACTAAATGGATCGTCAAGTTACTGCCTAGTGCTTGATGTAATAAGAACAACGTCATCGGCAAAAATAAGACAGCGTAGCTTCTGGCCCTCGACTTCTACTCTCATGTTATCCTATTCCGGAACGTCTCACATGAAGTGCTCAAGAAACGTTGTGAATAACTTTGACGTGATGAGGATATGGTGGAGTACCATTGTTCTATCAGTTTTGTTCAACATGGTCCAAGGAAAGAACCTAGGGTAGAAACAGCAAACTTATGAAACCGTTGTTGGATTTGTATTCGCTAAGAACATTGAATTTCGACAAGTAGTCTATGAAAATCTCAACCATCATTTTTTAATGAGAACTGGCAGTACTTTCTTCAGATCTTGCAGTCTATTCCTCTCTGAATCACGTGAAGTGCTGTTCAGTGCAGGTGAAAATGTATGTCGAACTTCGTGAGGGAAAAGAATTGGGGCGACATACCCAACCTCCATTAAACGATGTAGAAGCAGAATGTTGTGCCTATCGAAGATATCAGTGTAGATGTGGTAGATAATTCTCTCCATCTCCTTACTGTGAAAATTGGCTGTCGTGACCGGATCCTGTAATACTGCCATCTAGTCTTGTATTGGTCAAAGTGTTGATGGGAAAAATGAGAGCTCTTTCTAATCTCTGCGCCTTCTATTAGTAGTGCTACCCTTCTTCTCATACGATTTTTTTAATCGTTGCTCTGTAGAGCTTCGAAGTTCCTCCGCAACTTGGCGGTTTGTTGCGGCTTCTGGGCCTTTAAGTACGCAATTAGTTTCAGAGTTTCTTGAAGCCGGAGTGTTTTGGTCACTTTCAAATTCTCAGCTTGTTAACAACGTTGTGGTCTTGTTGGTTGAGCTTTTTATATTATGTTTCGATTTTGTTAGTAAAAGTGTGGTAAATTACTGAGCTTATCTAGAACGCATCAGGAACCTAGTTATTAGATGCTACATTGAGCAACACCCAATATCATTCAATATCAATTATATGTCACTCGATTTTTGGCTTTTGAACAAATCCACGTGTGTAATAGAAGACAGAAACTGGTTCGGCAGACGCAACACTCATCCATTAGGTGTATCAGTATTTCAGCAGAGGGTCTCCCAAGCTGAGAAGGAGTCCGGCGTTTCCACCAGGAAGCCCAGCTAACCGTAAACCAATGCTAGTATCCACCACCCTCCTAGGATCAAACTAGTCGCATTGTGGCAAATTTCCCTTTGAGCCACATGGGCTGCGACTGCTTGTGGTGGTAAAGACCTGGGGCAGATTTTGGCCAGGCTGACCTCGATATTCCAGGAAACCACAATTTCTTAACCAGCAAGTCTCCGAAAAAGGAGGTTATGTTGGGTTCTGCACAACCAGTGAGGACGGACCATTGAAGTACCAAGTATGAAGTAAATATTTCAGCAACAAAGGCGAAATCGTTTCTTGTTCACTTTGAATCCGCCCTGTGTCGCAATACGCAACCTCATCGCTAACCGGTTGAGGAAAAAGCAATAAAGGAGATCCGTTGTACTAAAATGGCGAAGGACGCGTAATATTGAGTGACGTTATACAATAGTTGTGTTAACTCAGTCCTGGCCCAATCAAGTGTGCCATCCCTTCGGGCTCGGCAAACTGGTACCAGACATGTCTCTAGCAAGCTTACTCTGATTCAGGCCGCGATTGACTTGGAAAATCAGTCTGACCATCACTCAACGACATTCTTGAGAAACGCCAGATATCCTCGGCCGAAGCCAGATAAAAATTAAAATACCTGCATGAATGACGAATGGAAGACAACGGTACAAATTAAAGTTGTGAGATCAAAACATTTGTAGAAATAGGTTATATAAATGGTATTGTAAAACTTATTATTCCATGGTATTTGAAAGAATACGAAAACCAAATTTTGAAAAGTGAGTGCTGTGATAAATATGCTGAATCTGTTTATTGAAGCTGATAGAATGACAGAAATCTTTCGTTTCTATCCTTCTCATCGATTTTAAAAAAATCGAGAAGATACAGTCACAATTCGGTAACTCCGGAAGTATAACAAATTCTAAGCATGGCATCACTACTTCTTTCTCTACGCAATAAAAACATGGCGCATCGATGACGAAATGGTGAGCAGGGACCAATATCTATGATGTAATCCTTAATTGAAATATATGTGTTCACGTGAGAAAAAAAAAGTAATACGAGTTGTGTGACATCATTCCACGTTGAATCTCATACTTCCTCAACCCAATGACTTTCTCAAAGGGTTCACCGATGTAGGTTGAACAAATTTGTCACTTATCATGCGTCCCATCTCCTAGTAAAACGATAAAACACTACTTATCACACTAGTGGTCTGGTCCCTAAAAGCAGAACTTTATAAGCCTGAGCATTATTGGATTCATAGACATATGGTATTCTCGGTAGATACAGAAAAATATCAGTAGTGACAGCAAGAATTCATCGTATAGTAATACAATTTTCATTGCATCAGAAAGAATAAAGACATGGAAAAAGTCTAGTTTTCTTGTTCTTCGACAATTAGCAGAAGAAAATAGGCCCATATAAAAACTTCTTTGTGTCAACTGGGTTCCGCTCAGTTCCACCACGCTCTGCACCGGTTATTACGACCATCGATCCTGCTCTGTAAAGCCGTCGCAGGTCTTGCAGTCGTCAATTACAGTATTATCCAGCGACGGGCGCCCTGATTCGGACTGCATAAAGAAGAACACCAATCAAGCCAGCAAAGAACATGATCTTCACCACTCCGCGACATTATGCCTCTCATCGGATGTCTCTGTCTAGTATAATTCATGTGGAATCAGTTTGCACCAATGTGGATTGAGTTATAGAGCTATCTCCAGCAACTAAATTATAGTCAGTAAGACCAGTTAGCCTTAGCTAAACCGGTGTTCACTTCACGGCGGAAATCCTGCTGGAAGCTTTAATAAATCCTAAAAACGTTCATCATTCGTTCTAGTGTAAAATCAAGTAGCTTTGTGACCACTCTGTGTTTTCTTATCTTACTCAGTTTTTTCCGAATAAGTTGACAATAGTACTGCACCACTAGAGTTCAGTGAAATATCTATTTTTAGTATCCACATTGTTCTATATGTCCTATAACAATAAAAATAATATTAACATCAGCAGTTTACCCAAACGTTCTCGCCAGTATACCACCTTGTTTGCTGCATAACGTTTACCCGTATTATCTCTAATCTTATCAATCACCAACCAGCATGAACCGTCGCAGGTCTTGCAGTCGTCAATTACAGTATTACAACTACAAGGAATATCTCTGGTCATTGTCGTGTGCCAAAGCCATGCAGTGCGCTCAACTGGCTGAGGACCACACACTGCTCTTCATTCCCACCGTTTTTATTGGGAGAAACACAGCATCTGGGTGGTGAATCCACAACATGGCGTTAAGTATAACGAACGTCAAGTAAAAGCACTAAATAGTCGTTCACTTACACAGGTTAGCCAAAGCGTTCTTAGAATCAAAACAGAAAACTATCGGTCAAAATGCATTCTTCAGCTGATTCATTTGTTTCTCCCTTGGATCCATGACTATCAAACCTTGTGTATATCAACATTTGTGTTCACTGCGTTCATATCTGCAGCCGTACGTCATAATCTATTAGGTACCTAAGAAAATGAAAGGCTGAAACGTAGTTTATTTACTTAGAGCTCTTCTATTTTCAGAAATATCACTAAGAAATTAGCTAGATGATGCGAGAAGATCTGCGTGGTCTTATGTTCTAAATGGCTGGCAGACCATATATTTTCATGTGGCGAGGGAGGTGCCGCACAAGAGGTATTTAGCTTGACGGCTCTCGAAAAATGTTCGTTAATGGCTCTAGTGCAATCACCAAATTCAAGTTACGACATAGATTCAATGACGTTTTGTCGTTTTCTGCAACAATTTCGTGTTATTCAATCAAACAATTGTGAGGAGAGATAGAACCATCTTTCAACGCTCATTTGTCAGCTATAAGGGCAAAGGACATGTCGACTTGACTGGCACTTAATTGATAAACTCTGACAGAATTCTTGAATCTGGTTTTCAACGAGGTTTTTTGATAAATTTATAGTAATGGCTTTCGTGAACACTGTTTCCATCGTTATTGGAAAGACATTGATGTGAAAGCGCCACAGCTACCTCCCTAAAAACTTCCTCAAATGGAAGACATAACTTCTTGCCTTTCCATTTGTTTAAATAGGACGTAAAACAAGAAGAGAGAATGACTTAGTTCTTAGGACGGGTTTCCGTTTTATCCAAATATCTACCAAGAACACAATTTTTCGAGGAACTAATATCGTTTCAGCTCGCTATGAGCATAAGAACCTGCTGATAACTGGCTTACTAGATAAAACAAGATGAAATAACAATGACCTGATATAGCATGAAATCCATAGAAAACCACACATGCTCCGCAGGTTCAACATCTTCATTTTGTTTCCTTGTAGTGAAAGAATCAATCAAGGAAGCGGACGGACTAATTGAATATTATGATACTCTCTTATCCGTGTAATGAATGAAGCACTTCCATGGTTTTGCCGTGGTTCCCCTAGGATCTACGAAAATTTAATTTTTATTAACCTGTCATCTTCTTACTTCATTATCTGATCGGCCACTCAATCATCCTTTTTCCACACGTACTCTGCTGTGTCTCGAAGAGAAAGACGTTATTGAACTACGAAAACCTTTGCTGTGGTTCATCTTTACGTGGTTACTCAGGTCTATTCTGAAAATTGTAAGCGACTCCTACCAGTAAAACGGTCTGTTAGCTCGTATTGTTATTGGAGAGTGCAAAAGCAAAATTGTCTGGTGAAATATGCAAACACATATGAGTCTACAAGGTCGTAAGTAGCCTCTTCTGGAGACCCGAAGGCTGAAGACGCGAATGGTTCCATTTGTCTTATAATGCACTCCTTCCTGAAGTCGCTATCCATAGTCATCCATCATTGAATGTTTCAGGATTAGTTGAGACGAGTCTTGGGTGCTCTTTTCTCCATCATATGAACGGTTTTTCATGGCTTTGATTTTCTTCCGACTGATCCTATCCTTTCTTATTCGTTTTTTCACTCAGAAATCCTCCTTTATGCTTTTGAAGTAATGCTTAAAAAGTTCTGAAATCGAGCTATTATATACACTATTGCAGTGCCACGCCAATCGCATGCTGATGTTGTGCCGTCGACTCTGCTCCAATTACTTGTGAGGGGTTGGTGAAAAACTGCATCATCTCAGTATTATACACGGAATCTAACAGCTGGTAGAAAGCCTTCGTATTTAAGAAGCGCCTACCTTTAGTAAAGTAAAATGAGAAAGGTTGCGCTGATTCGCACAATTTCGATTTCATCCAGCTTATTCGAGGTGCACGCCGGGATGATCTGCCTGAAAAACATATCAGGGATGCTTAGCAAGGTGACCAATCGCTTTGAAGATTATTCCTGTTACCGTTTTTACGTACTAGAACTGTGTGCATAGAACTAAACCGGTCGGAAGTTTCGGTATTGCTCTAAATTGCTCCAGATCTATAACGTTAAATGAACCGGGTAGGTAGTGATTCCCAAATCGCAAAAAAAGTCTGCTGAAATGGTGCATGGTCCATGCTTGGCTTCAATGGTTGGTTGAGAGATGCTTCAACGTTTAACTATAGCTCAGACCTCTCCGAAAAGCATCGTTTCTGTACCATTGTGGGTGGTATAACTTGATATGAGTGACGAAGACCTTTAAGCATTATAGTCCTTCCTAGCAACTTCGTTTTTGTGTCAGTCATAATCGGACATAGTATAGGTGAGAATAAACTTGTTGCG
Source organism: Angiostrongylus costaricensis (assembly GCA_900624975.1). Taxonomy (NCBI): domain Eukaryota; kingdom Metazoa; phylum Nematoda; class Chromadorea; order Rhabditida; family Metastrongylidae; genus Angiostrongylus; species Angiostrongylus costaricensis. The sequence goes on from UYYA01000256.1 coordinate 45,164, forward strand.
TACAGCATGTTTCCTTCATTTTACACGAACGCAGCGCTTATTTTTTACCAATTGGTGTTTAAACCGAATCACCACAAGAAAAAGAATGGTAAACTGATCTAGCAAAAAGGTGGAACGACGCCGAAGTTGAATATACTCAGTATTTTTGTTTTTGAGTGCACATGCGATCTCCATGCAAACAACACTGTTTGGAAACGTTCAAATTAAAGGATGCCCATAGGAACCCGAAAAACCAACTTTCCATAAAACTCGGCGTAAATATTCGATATATACATGCATCTTCTTAAACAGTGCCCGTGTTGAAATGACGCAAGGTTGCTATCAATTGTTGATGTTTTCGTGATTCAGTAATTGACGTTTCGGCAACTTCGCTTCTGTCAGACCCTTGACATTCCCTAAACAACTATATCCGCATAATTCGATGAATTATGCATAGTACTAATGAACACCTAATATGCAAATGGACGTCATTTTTTTAAACAAAACTGCTGGCCATTTTGTTACGTTTGAGAGCACCCGGGTATTGTTCACGTAGGATGACGAGTGGGACCCACTAGATCAAAAAAAACGCCTCAAGAGTCTTGCGCGTTGATATTTTTCATTCGGACGCTAAGAACCTCACAGTCACATCAAAATCATCACCGTTGTGGTTTGTGTCCTATGTGCATCTAGAACAGTAGTCTGTCAAGTCATACTTATTTGGTTGGCCTATCTTCACCGGGCGTTCAAGCCTCGGCGTAATTTCCATTTTTTCGGAGTTCTGCTGGTTCAGCCATTGTGATTCCCTGAAGTTCCGAGGACAACGTGGCCAACATCTGCCCCATGTAGTCGCTACCACAAGCAATCGCTGCTCTTGTGGATCAGGGAAAGATTTGTCACCATGCGACTAGCTTGATATCAGAACGGTGATGGATCCTAGTAGTGGGTTAACTGAGCTTCCTGATGGAAGCGCCGGACTACTTCCCAACTTGGAAGACCTTACTGGCAATACCAATCCGCACTGTACATCGCACCCCGACACCCAGAAACACCTCTCAGCCACGATGAGGCGGTAAACCGTTCGGAGGTTGCCGAATTTTAAGCAACCCATTCAGATTTTTCTTTATGCTGACGCAAAGTGGCCTACCTGTTTCTCCAAAGCACTTTTCAAGGCCTGCTTTACATGTCATCAAGTATATTGCGCTTGAACTCATGAAATTCTGTCTCTGGCGTTATGGCAGATTACACAATTTTCCGAGCTGCACGAGCTATCATGGAGACGGTTTCGGACTAATTGACGACGTGGGGTATTAGGTGGGAGTCATTTGCTGCTACAGAATTCAACACCACATTCTCTTAGACACCTATTAATGGTGTAATTGATTTCGCTTGATATGAAGGGCAGCTTGAAAGAGATATTGTTTAGGTTTACAACATTATTTTAGGGAACGAAATTACTTTTGAAAAAGGCGCTTGTTGGGCAGTGGTCGGAGGCGCCCTGAAACACACTAGTGGAGTCTGTCCCAGCGCCCATGGCCCACCAAACCCTCCATCCTTCTAAGGTTGAAAAATTGGTAGCAGACTTGTCTGGGAGAATAGCAGCACTCACTCGATACATCGGTAGGCCACCGCGAGTCATTGTAAAGGCCAGATATGCATTCGATCACCTCCAAACGATGTTTAATGAAGTCGAGGGCATGGCGCATCCCTCAGGGATTGATCAACGCCGAGAGCTTTACCCTTTATCCTTTAACTCTACTTTTTGGTCTGACCCCAGTGGCTTATGCTTCGTAGGCATAGGAAATAGCTATTTTTCGTCCAAGTTTAGCGAATCCTTCCTTTCCTCTTCTTCTGCGCACACATTTTAAGCGTTCAGTATATGTTTTTGATCAAAACTTTTCTCATGTGTGGACGAGAGGAGAGGTAGTGAGTGTACTGGTCCGTTTCGAGCACTTGGTTTCCGATACCATCTTGTTATGTAGCCACTTTCTGACGCTTGTCCATCTGTTCCTATGTGTAACAGACGATGAGAGCAGTTGTTTATATATCGACGGTAGGGTTAGAGTCGTTGATCGAGAACTGGAGCTTCCGCATTAGATATGAAGGTGATGGCAAGCCTTGGTGCTTAGCACTGTTCTGTGGGCAACCCTCTAATTTGCACAAATTATCTTTCCGATCAACTAAAGATTGAACAGCTAAGACATTGTTTTAACAGAGTTATTAAAAATTGAACCCACAAGCCATACATATTTTTTTGCTTTTCGTCTTCAGCAAGCAGCGCGAGAATGGCTTGCATTGTGGAGTCACTTGACACATTACTATAAAGTGAAGTGACATCGAATGACACCATTACATGTGTGCCGTCTGGTTCGCACAGCATAGATAATCTAAGAATATCTTGGTATTAGGTAGGATGGGCTAGTATGGATTTTATCAAATGAGTGAGAATAAGTCTTAAGAACCATGTTATTCTAGCCGTTGGACAACCTATGCAGCTAATAATAGTTCTAACCTCAAATTAGGATAAATCGATGAGCACAAGACCATCAGGAAAAGTAAGTTTATGTGCATCAAGAAACGAGTACACAACACGAAAAGCTCGGTGATCACTTTTGAGCCAAGAGATAAATGAAGACTCTTAACCCGCTGCCTTTCCTGTGTTAGCATATTTGGCCCATATAATGATTTGCGATGGTCATCAATATATCAAGTCAGTGTCTTTATCCTCCTAAAAAGTCTGCTACCAATTTGCCGAACCCTTCGGAGAGGATTGGTGAGCCTGGAGCGTAAGGTTAAACCACTACGGTGTACGTGCCCTAACATAACGAACAAGGGAAAGTATATTTACAACTAGTTCCAATCACATTGGAACTCACCCAAATCGCCATGCATTTATAGACTTATTTCGTCAATGAATGTGGCTTTTCTCTTCAATAATGTGGCTTTCAATAATGAAGCTCGAGCGAGTCGTAGTCAGTGCGTAGTCAACGTTCACAACGAGAGAATACGAATAAACTAACCTCGTAGCGATAGTGACTGAGCTTGTATTAAATATTGCTCGCAAGCGTCGACACATTGAGCAACAACTTATGAGAAGCAGGAGTAAAAGTCTGCACGTGAACAACATTGAAATTATAAAGGTACAAATTCTTAGGAGAGTAACGCAGGGGTTAGAGAAGCCTTGCGGGGCACATGCTTGGAGGTTCGATCCCTTATCTTATACTGTGCATCCTCATCAATCCGGTGTCGAAAAATTAGCACAAGACTTGTTTGGTAAGATAAAAATAGTGATGTGACCCACTAGTTGCTATCAAAAGTTATGGTATAGGTTGGGTATGCATCCAATCACACATGCAGTGCTATGAATAGAGTAGAATGCATAGCGCATTCTAAGGAATAGATCAGTGCTCTGAGGAAGGCGAAATCCGCCGAAACGTCAGCTTATTCGTGAATAAAGAACAATAACACCTCGCGTTTGCTCAACAAAAATACGAAGAATTACTTCATCATTTCTCCTCATCCGTTACCCATTTGACGAATTTTAACAAAAAGAAAATTTGTTTTTTATCGTTTCAACGGATCTCTAAGGTAACCTCTTCAAAGAAAAGAAAGAGAAAAACAAGTGAAGTTACTGGTAAAGTTCTTTTCTCATGCCTACGCCCATCAATTCCTGTACTGTTTCTAGCTATGTCAGCACAATTGGTCGAAGTCTTTCGATTAGAGCAATTCAAATGCGGCTGGGATATGACTGAAGCTTTTGTGAATTCAATATAATGCTAGAAATAAATCCGTTCAACATCGACTGTGTTTTGTGCATTATCCATTCCTGTTGAAGCACTTAAAGTTTATTGCATGAGAGCAAAAAAATTTTGAAGGTAAGGACGAAATAGACGTTGAATATAATGAATGACTGCTAAATAAGCCTCCGCGTAACGGTGCGCGTGTATTCAATTTAGCCCAAAGGTGCTTCGTCACCTGATAGATCTGACTTCAGGTGTTGCTGTTAGCGAGCGTTTCCCTTGAGACGTTTTTCCAGCACAATCGTAGTGATGAATTTGCGGACGAGTTTTCTTTTCTAACATTTCTAATAGCACTTTACTATGTAGTTGGTCGAGCTATCACTGAATTCATTTGAGTGCACCAACCGACGCAACCACCGCAAACGACCCACATGTCATTTTCTGAATTTGCATAAAACCTATATATCTTAACAACCAACACAACCAAGCAGGATTTCAAAGCACTCCATCAATTCTTACACGGAGCAACCTCGAAATTCTAACGTTTTTCGCCTTGTCATCTCTTTCACAATGTTTTTTCTTTAATACCGTATTCGTCGACAGACCCTTCGACATTCTTGTATATTCCACACAATGTTATGATTGTTAACCCTACTTTCGTACACGAGTCTCAACACCACTGGCAATACCTTCGTCGTCTTGCAACCATAGATATCAGGTTCCTATGTGGCGCCGTATATAGCTTCCCATGCGAATCGGAGTTAAGTTTGTTACTTTATAACTAGGATTCTTTTAGGAAGGAAAATATTTCAACAACTGTGGCGATTTTTCTGACTGGTTGGCCTAGCGATAAATGCGATTTGGTATATCGACTCAGTAGAGAATAATGGATTAAAATCAATGCAACGCGTCAGAGCAAATCTACAAGGTTTTGGTTTTCTTTTCAAACGAGGAATAGTTTAGGCCTCTGAACTATATGAATTGTACTCAATGAAGCTCCCAGCCTTCAGCTCTATTTACTGCCTTTTTTTTTTTACAGATAGGTAATACGTAAAGTACAACTAAAAAAATGCTGAGATACGAGCAAAACTCGGGACCACAGATTGGCTTCGCAATCGCGATTAGCCTTAACGGGACTTCACGTGCATCCACTGCGCTAACCGCGTCCATTACGCTGTCGTTTTCTCGGTACGCTTTAACTCTAGTGGTACTATCAGCCATCAACCGTCACGTGAACACCGGTAAAGGATACTGAAGTCTCAAAGGCCATCTGGAGGTCCGAGTTTTGCTCATATCTAGGCATCTTTGAAGTTTTTAGAGTTATGGAAATGGTACAACCGCATGAATAAATAACCAAGTGGTTTTTTGGCGTAGCATATATGGCAAAAAAGTGTATTTGTTAGCAAAAAATCTGTCCATATGTAAGAAGAATATCGAGAATAACTCATTTTCTGGATGTATGATTTTACGGAACTGTTTTTTTTAACTAAACAATGAGATCGAGGGGAGTACAGAAATCGTGACGACTCAACTAACCAACTTACCAGTAATCTTATGATTCACAATATCTTACATGTTTTTCGCCATCTACCAAAGCTTCGTATTTTTTCCTTCGTGTCTTCGTCGCTTTTGTTGCTCTGTGGCTCCAATTTCATGTTTCTAATCATCATTCGCACTGAAACATCTTCACTCGTCATCACTAGGAAGTAGGAAGTATTAGCGAGTAAAAAATGTTATTTCTTTTCTTGAGTCTTTAATATTCATGAACTTGACGAGAAATTGGATACTGGTAGATGCGTCAATATCTGGCTGGGCCACACCAATTCGAATTCGTGAAATTCAAAGGTAAGCGGTGACCACGCAATCAAATACTTCAGATACTGCTTGTAAAGAAAGAATCCATTGCCACAGGTCATTTAAATTAAGGTTCAATCAAACGAACAATCTGAAGAAATTATTAAAAATTGACGAGTAGTACAAATCTTTGGAATAATGGAATGATAAAGGGTTCAGCGTTGATCATACCCTCAAGAGTGTACCGTGTAATAAGATAAACTCCATTCATGGATTTCTAGAGACGGTTGAGTGCACATCTGGCCTATGCGACAACTTGCACGAACCTACTGAATCGTGTGTTTCTTTTCTTTGTTCCTGGAGGGATAGGGGGAGCTTTGTTAGTCCGGGCGCAGTATCAAGCAACGACAAAGTGTGTATTGCAGGCCACCTATAACCATTTCTATACACAATGTTTAACGTTTTGTTTTCTGCCTTCTATAATTTTCATGGCAGGTTACTAAGCGAAATACAACCACAACGTTGCTGAGATATTTGCAAAACTCTGGACCGCAGGTGTCTATGGTGGGGAACGAACGCGCTTCAACTGCAGCCATAGCTTAACTGGGTTCTATGCCGATTTGCGCTCCCCAGATCAACCCCGCTGACGGGTGATTGCTGTGGCAAAAAAGATCGATAGAAATAGCTGAGAGACGTGCGAAACAAAGGACCCGCATGGTGTGGTGGTGAACGCGTTACTCCCCGGAAAGGATAATAGCGCGTTCGTTCCCCACCATAGACACCTGCGGTCCAGAGTTTTGCAAATATCTCAGCAACGTTTTGGTTGCATTTCTATACATTTTGGAATACTGCCAACTATTAGATGTATTTGATCAACATCACATCTATCTTCCAAAGATATCTGGTATTTAGTTCCTAATGATCCTTAAATGCCTTAGAGGCGTAAAAGAAAAGACTAGACTGCCCGAAGTTTTTCTAAGTGGTATTATTGTTGTTAAATACCGCAATATTCAGTGTAAAGAAATATCTAAACGCTGTAAAATCTCTCAAAATCCGTTTTCTTCAGGAAAAACGTGCCGATCATGACGGAATTAAGAAATGGAACACGTTCTCACACCATGAAATGTCTTAATGACCGTATCCATCAAAGTGTCATACGCAACTCTCCAGTATGTTTATATTTAGGAAAAAAAATGTTTTAAAGCTCCACTTATCACCACTTATGTTTGGCTCATCCCAAATAATATTGTTCGTAGGTCTTCGATTATTTGCACAGAATTATATTCTGGTGTACACAAACCCAACTTTTGTCTACATACTAGCTCAAGCACTGTGGTCGAACAACATATTTTTCGTGGAGTGCAAAGATAACTATGGCAGGAAGTTTCCCGGTGATCAACAAATACCGGCAATTATGGTGATAGGAGATTTCGTACTCAAAAACTAGGTTCCTGTCAAAAGAGCGGCAAATTCTGGTATCCTTCTCCAACAGAGTTCTGGATACCAGAATTGAACTGGACTTCTTCATTTGCTTCTCGGGTTAATAAATCTTTTGCTTCAACTATCAGTTTGTTTACTAGAAATGCCCTTTCCATAATGTGACGAAGAATCCGTAAAAAAGGGAGTAATTCCTTCTTTTCTTCTTATTCATAGCACATGCAATCCCATGACTTAAGCTCCGACCAGTAATTCCTAACGCTCTCCTTTTTCTACGAAAGCATCACACTCATTACGTCTTGTCTTCACCTGTTTGGGAAAAGAATAGTCGTAAGTACTCTTTCTCACTCTCATGTGGTACATTCTTTCGCTCTCACCGTATTGAAATATCATCTTCCTCAGCTTCGGCGTTGAATGAATGTTCAACTGCTAACATTTTACTTGCTACCTATAACAATTTTTCACGGTAGGGTCACGGTATTATGTGTGATACAATCACAGTAATGCTGAGGTATTTGCAAAACTCCGGACCGTATGTGTCTGCGGTGGGGAACGAACGCGCTATTACCCTTTCCTTGGGTTAACACATTCACCACCACACCATGGAGGATCCTTCGTTTCACCTGTCTCTCAGCTAGTTCTATCAGTGCCATCAGCAATCACCCGTCATGTTAGTGTTAGCCCTCGGAATGGGTGATAGCGCGTTCGTTCCCCACCGCTCACTGCAGTCTGGAGTTTTGCAAATAGCTCAATACCATTGTGGTTGAATGTTCCATGTTGTTCAAATTTAGTGTTTCACAATAGATTCTTCAGAGATTTCATTCTTCTGTACGAATACGTCTCCACCCTTGCAGTATAATTTCTTTCAACCAAAAAAACAATACTATACAATGTAGCATAGGAAGTATAAAATAAAATCTGGTTGTTGCCATTTATAGAGCCGTTCTCCTCGTTCGAGCAGTGAAGGCTCAAAGTTGGTTGTGGATGAGAGCCTTCGAATTGACGACGACGAACGACACAAATCGAGTGCGTTTTAATAGGTTTACTCTTCAGTTAGCAGACCAAATGGTCGTTAAGAAATGGTGAAAAAAGAAAGAAATTAAAATCTACGGATCATGGCCAGAAAATATTTCACCGAGACCTCTTTATGGCATAGAATATAAAAAACATCGAATGACCTACATTAAGTGAAGTTTATTCCACATTTTTATTATGGTGTTTACCACTAGATATACAAGATCATATTCCTCTTACTTGACGTTATTCACAGTTCCACTTGAAACTTTAGAAAGTTGCCAAGTCAGCGGTTATCCGTTCACATTTATGAAAATGAAGTCTTGAGCAGTGAAATGGCAGTGATACAAATTTGATGGTAGAGGCAAAATATGGCTGAAAAAGGCGCTTTCATTGGGAAGTTGAGTCAAAAGTAAACAAATTCAGGACATCAATGTCTTTCTGGTATCAAATTAGTCGCAGTGTGGCAAATATTCGTGTCATCCACGAGGGCCAACCTCTGACACATTGCCTAAGAGCAATAATACAGCCTCAGTGAGACAACAAGTGGTAGGCGTTCAAATTTCAGGTTACATAGGACGTCACTGAAAGGAAACAAAACGAGAACCCCTATGACATGCCATGAAAACTGCTTCATACTCTGCACTTGTAAAAGCAGAAAATTCTCTTAAGACACCGATCATCTTGTTCCTCTTCGAACTATTCCTCGCATGAAATTCTCATTTGATTGCTTTACAAAAAACGAAAAACGGAAAGACTAACGTATAATAATTAGATGACGACACTTTTGGTAATCATTAAAAATTCACTCTCATTCACATTATGTCGGACGGGTTGGCTTTGTCGTACACTGTGATTTGCCAGTCTTTGCCTTTAACATTCGGGTCAAAAGAAAATATCATCAAGTGCTATTCGGTAACTTGTACTGCTGACGAGAACGAATTGGACGCGGTCTACAGTCAGATGGAGGGAGTAATTATCTATAATTCGTTGCTGGAAACTTCAATGCCAGATGAGAAGTAGCCGACGATATTGAATGCAGAATAAAAAAAACTCGAAATAGGACAAAGTGGTCAGAATGAAAAGGTTCCTTCAGGACTCTTGCCCATTACACGTCTTCTTCGCGTATGTTCGTTTTTCGAGAAACAAAATCGCCGATGGACATGGGAATCTCCGCCAACGGCACGTCTCATTAAAGGATTTACCATATTCTCACGAACAGAAGATGGTGTAACTTCAATAACTGTTGTGCTTGGATTCTGCACTGGATCCGACTAAGGCTTCCCTCTTGGAAAGATTCGATGTAGCCGTAAGCTAGAAAAGAAGTTTTATCGTCCAAGAAATACAATGGAATTTTTGCATGACGAGGGCATTCTCGACTTTCACTGAACATAGAGATTTATTAGAGAAACATAGAACATTTGGGAGGATTTAGACAAAAGAAGAGGAGCGACGGTACACGAAAAGAAGTATGGCTTTTCTACCATGTATAGAATATCTACTAAGCGAATTCTTACATTGTTTTGCCTATATCATTCCACTCAGTGAGGTTCCCTGGAATACAGAAGAACTGTAAGGTGGAGGACCGAAAACGAGAGGGAAGAAAGGTGAAGAAGAGTGATAAACATAAGTTTAAAAGCAAAAAGAGAAAGCGAGAAAGTGTAAAAAAAAGTGAGATAGGAAAATAAAAATGAAGAAAAACTGATAAACCAAGTTTCGTCGATTAAAAGCATTCAGACGACACAGAGGACTATTATTATAGGCTTCGATTTCTCGCATGATAGCATACATTGAAAAACACTGGCAAAATTATTTTCAACTTCCAGTAACTAATAAACAAAAGTAACCCTTGTTCTCGTGGTCAACTCGTGATCACTCTCAGCAACATGACAGATCCGTCCACCTGAAACCAGAAAATCAAAATCGTATGTGACACTGCACTATCCAGGAAAATAGTTGATCTTCAACTTCATTAAAGTTCAGGATCTCTCCGGTCAACCTGTAATCAAGGGTCATCTCTGGCGTCTAAATCCAATTTGAGTTTTCGGCGCGAACATTGCGAACGCAGAAAGTACTATCGTACAGACTTCACCACTGACCATCTACAATGTGGAAGAGTGGACACGGCGGACCAGTACAGACGAACAGGCTCCTTGGATTCTGGAAGTCTCCGTATACAGAAGTAAGGTGAACACTAATAAAACTCAATATTACAAAGCGTCTAATACTTTTGCTGCTTCACATGTCACTAAAAAAGGCTTTCCAAATATGTTGCTTTCTGTAGACGCATAGAGACATTTTCACCATTGGTTCGAAATTGTCTTGGAAAACTTTTCAGCCAGGGCCAAAAACGGCGGTCCTTAAACAACGTAAAAGACTACAAGTGGTTACAGAATAATGTACTGATAGCCTTCTTATTCGCTGCCTACTTTTTTTTACGACAGGGTATTAGATGAAATGCAACCACAATGAAGCTGAGATATTCGAAATCTCCGGGCTACGGGTGTCCGCGATGGCGAACGAGTATCCTTTTCGGAGGTTGACTTGTTCACCACTACACCATGCTGGACTTTCATTTCGCCTCTCCTTTAACTAGTTTTCTACCTAACGAAGCCATCAGCTATCATCTGTTGTCCCCGGAAACGGTAATAGCGCGTTCGATCTCCACCGTATACACGTGCGCTCCGGAGTTTTGCAAAAATGTGCTGATCGTCAATGCAAAATGAGAATTCTTACGTATAATTCTGAATCGTGGTTACCTCAAGTTCTTTGTGCTCATGTTTTCTATTTATGAGGGAACTATAATCTATCAAGAGAGAAGCAGAGTTTATTTAGTGTATGCATTTAACTGCTCTACTTAGAATGCCTACCACCACAAAATGACGAATGTCTATTACAACTTCCGCTCATTCTGCTCACTTATGATCGTCGCTCATGTAGACGATCTTTTCCACATATGATGTGTACAAGCAATACTCCGTATTTGACAACCTATGTACGGCATGCGGTAGGTTAACGTGTGCTAAAAGCATTCTTAGGTGAAGAACATGACCATTCTTTCCCATACCACCATATGCTTTTTCGCATTTGACCAAGATTAGAACAATATGTTAGCTGTACCTTTAAGAAACTTATAAACCTTTGCTCTGCTCTTAATAAAGTCTAAAACGAAACTACAAAACTAGTTGATCCATTCAAGATATGGTAGGTAGAGTGGACTCACTCAGGAACTCAACAGTGAAGGAAAACACTCCTTAGGTAACATTTCTTTGTTAGTGTGTGGTATATGAAAAATGAGCGAAATTGGGAACTTTTCTCGAGGAAATCGCTTACGATATTTTCTGGCCTTCATCATAGTTAGTCTTCACGCTAATAATTGCAGCTAGGATATCATAGGGAAAAATTGGGATACTCCTTGCCTGGCGGAAATGTAGCGGTCCACAGGAGGTTGCTTTCAAAAGACCTTGATGAAAAAAACTTCTCCGTTGTTCACTATAACCTATATTCCAACTTTAATCTAACTATATTCTAATTATAATCTTGTTTGCTGTAATAGCCAGTTTTGGTTAAAGCAATAGGGGAATTCCATGTCTAACGACAACTTCCTCTCTTCCCGAAAAAATGATACTCTGAAAAGGCGTAATGTCAGTGAGAATGTACGACTATCCCTGTCTATTTTAGTCTTCTATTTCATACCCAAAGAGCGAGTGTGGTGCGGCAGTCGGAAGCTCCTTGCAACACACACGTGGAATCGATCTCTGTGCCTATGGCCCACCAAGCCCTCCATCCCTTCGGGGTTGGCAGATTGGTACTAGAGTTGTCTGGGAGGATAGCAGCACTGCTGGATACTTCAGTAGGCCGAGTCATTATAGAATCCAGATGTGCATTCAATCACCTCCAACGGTACTTAATGAAGTCGAATGCATGGCACATCCGTCAGGGATTCATCAACGCAGAGAGTTTTTTTTATTTCATGCCTTGGGATCGTGCAACACAGTGATTAGGGGTACCCGGCCATAGATACATGGTCGATGATTCGATCACGCTTTCTGGTTGACCAAGCTTCCCATTTTTCCTGGGTCAGAAGATTAGAACTAAACTTGCGGAGTCCATAGCAACAGTGGCCATGTAGATCACTCGACCATCGTGAGTTATTGAAAGGGCAGACAGGAATTCAGTCACCTCTACTATATTTGATGATGTCCAATGTGTAGCGCATCCATCGGAAATTGATCAATGCCGAATGCTTTATCTTTTTATCCCTATTCCAAACTCTCCTACTAGTTTCCTTCCCGTAATTTTTTTCGACATTAAAGGTCCGCGTGTAGTACAGTAGGTAAAAGTGCTCAGGAAAACGTATTTGGTCGTTGGCTCGATAACACGTGCAAGATTAATCAAGGCTCATATCCAACCGGGGTAGGGGAATTGGTATCAATCTTGTCTGCAAGGATAGTAGCACTGACTTGGTACATTTACAAACCATTACAAGACCTCATGAAAGCTGGATATTGATTTAACCATCTCTAATAAGGTTGGTGAAGTCGACTATAAGGCGCAACCGTAATGGAAAAATCTAAGATAAACGCTTTATTCTTTATGGTTAACAATGAAGCATCCAAGAAGACGCTTTTAAAATCTGACTACTTATTACTTCCTGCAGCTGATTAAAGAACAGATTTGTTCTGCATTCAACTGACTTCATTGGTGACTTGGAGATGGTGATATTTATCATATTGTGATTTTCTTTTGTTCTGGAGGTTATGAAGGATGGTCAGCTAAAGTTTTGTATAGGTTTCCATGATGGCAATGGTTGGTCGACCAGCAAGGTTTAGTGCATCGCCATTTCAGCATCTATATTTTCTCCAATAGTAATAAGTCGTCATCAATGAAGAATAATCCTTCTGTAAATCGCAGTTTAACTCACGGAAACAACACTTAACACGAGAAAGCAATACAATGGATACAGGTGTACAGTAGTTCGGAAGTGGGGCTCGCAGGCATAGAAGTTTTTCTTTTCAATTTTGCTTACAGACATGAGCGTTCGATTCGACGGTCTAGGACCCATGAAAAGTGTTCTACGAAGGTTTCATCCATCGACGATGATCGGTTTCGCACTGGATGGTTACGCGAATACAGACCAGCCATCCTCCATGGATCTTCACTATTCTATGACAAATGCGATGTGTGTACTTTGAATGTTTTACAAAGAAGTGATAACTGCCCGGTGAGTAAAAAAATGAAATTGTTCCCAGGATCGACTTTCTCTTAACCTCGGCATTGGAATATGAATGTGTCGTTTTCTTGTTCAGCAATCGCGAGGTTTTTAAACAGCATACATTTACTTCCATAGAAAAACACAATACAATACAACACTAGCTGACGTTTCGGCAGTATCGCCTTCTTCAGAGCCTGGAAGGGTATACTGACATACAATCTATTAGGCCAAACGCTTCAATGACACTTACACAAAGACGAAAGACTCTTTAGTAATTACACGATCAACAACTTCTCGAAAAACCCACCGCTTTTTCGTGACTTCCAATGAGGGAGTTTAGAACAGCTGATTATAGTCGCATGTGGTTGACCACTGCACCATCCCACATCAAAAATCGATGCGAACGTACGGGATCAGGTCGCGTATGACCTCCGGGCATTCGTCCCTGCTATTCATTGTAGGGTTTTTGGCATTGATCCAAAAAGCCTCTAGGAGTTTTCGCGCTGGTGTTTTAGTCTCCTGTGCAAGGATATTGACTTTTACTTCAAAATCGTCTCCGCCATGCTTTTGTATCCTATGCGTGCCTAGTGGGGTGCTTCGTCTTAGTTTTCGTTTGCCATCTAGGTGTTCTTTTATACGGATACACAAAGGTCTGCCCGTTTCGCCAATATTTTCATCTCCGCAATTGTTACACGAGATCAGGTATATCGTACCTGAACTCATGCAATCACCGTCCCTGCCGTAAGGGCAAATTACGCAATTTGTTGTTTCACACAGACGGTCATACAGGCGGTTACGAACTAATTGACGACGTAGAGTAGTCGGTGGTATTTCAACTATCGCTGCCGATTCCTCTAGACCATAGTTTTATAGCTACGCTTACTTCATAGCTTATAAAAGGCAACATAAACGGGACATTCTTTTAGCCAAGTGTTTCGCGTGGGCGCGTCGTTCTCCTTGTAAACTTATCTCGTGGGGTTACTATTTCGTAGCCATTGGAAATGGCTATTTGCCGAGCCAAGTAGCGCGATTCTTCCTTTAGTTCCCTGGTAGTGCACACAGAGGTGGCTGTTCGAAACATGTTTCTCATAATCGCCCTTTGTGTGTGAAGGGTGGGAAGAAAAGAAATGGACAAAGATGTTCTTGTTACTTGGCTTTCGATACCACTTTGTCAGGTAACCGCTACTTGATAGGTTTATTTGGACGTCCAAAAACGGAAGCCAGTTTTCCCTTGGTTTCTTCCGGGTGAACTTTATGTACTCGGACTGCTCGTTCAATAATTCGAAACATTTGTCCATCTCCTCCTGCGTAGAGAAGACGACAAAACAATCATCTACATATCTGCAGTAGAGTAGTGGCCGGAGATCGAGAACAGGGGCTTCTATCTTAGACATAAACACAATGGCCAGGCTTGGTGCCAATCGCTGTCCCATTGCCAACCCCCTTATTTGCGCGAAATATTTCCCAGACCATCTGAAGATCGAGCAGTTTAGGCACTCCTTTAAGAGAGCCATTAGCTGCTGGATGGACAAGCCATGCATATTTATTCTTCCTTCATGTTCAACAAGAAGTTCGAAGATGGCTTGCATTGCGGAGTCATTCGATACGTTGGTGTACAGTGCGGTAACGTCGAAAGACTCCGTCACGTACGAAATTGTTGAAATTGTGAAATTGTTTTTCAAAACGATTTAGTATCAATAAGCAATCACTGGACAACAAAACTTGGCTGGCCAAGCAACCAACTGGTAAGGGTGCAATAATTTCACCGGCTTCCTAGCAGTTACTTAGATGCTTAGATTATTTGGCTTCACAAGTGGTGCAGATCCAACCACTTCTTCCATTCATTTCGATGTTTACAATCGTCATGGAAGTTGTCACAGTGGCATGTGGCTTCGGCTGTTGTCTCGGAGAACGAAGGTTGATTTTATTGTTATTAAAGATGGTTCACGCATATTGAGAACAAATTTTCTTATCTTCTTAGTGGTTTGTTCATCTTTTGATACCGACAAAGATCCTTCTGTACTGCTTTTTTGAGAATGGTCCTGACGACTGCTTTTCGGAAGCTCCTTGGTATTTCCTTTACAGACATATACAGCTTGTCTTAGTAAGAAACAGTTTGATCGAAATACTTTCAGAAACTCTTCAGATTGCCGCTATCTCATAATCCTCCTCTAGATTCTCGTTATAGCTGGTTATTGCATTAGCAAGCATGGATTTGTTGTATACGGTTTATTTGTTTTGTTTTGTTTTGTTTCAACACAATCACAGCATTTCTTTTCTACGTTACGGTTTATTCTTGTACGAAGAAGACGGTTATGTGATCCAATACAAAAAGGTGAACGGACACCTACGTCGAATAGATTTCACATTCTGTCCACAAGGAAGTGATTAATCTCCGGATGAATTGCACTATTACGGGATTTTGACGTCCAGCGGTGGTGGTTCTTCTTCTTAAAAAATTATAAAAAACTCCAATTCTGTATTCGTGCCATTTCCAATGAAATCATCAAAAAAAAATGTTGTACAAAACAAATCTTGGCCTCCACTAGCAACGTCTGTTTCGAGTAAGATGGTCGTTTTCTTCAATTTATGGCTTCCTGAAAGAAATCGCTTGGTTCTTAATTCATTTTTAAGCAAACATATTGATAGCTGAGCTCTTTCTATATTTGGAGATGGCATCGCAGTGAATATGTTGGAGAAGGACAGACGAAAACCAAGAATTTTTTTTAAACAACATTCCTTCTACTTTCTTTATGGATAATAATAGAGATTTAGGTATGTGGACGAATCGAAAGATATGAACCATTCAGCGTTCAGACACATGACAATGCTGACATATCCGGAGACATTCTGAATGCGACAACTCTTCTACAGTCCGACAGAAATCACGTCTATAAGCCGTCGTATCGAAGTCATTTCACAGGTCTTCAAATCATTTTTTTCTGCTATATTTCTGCCACAGGTCTCCATCACAGAGGAATCTCCCTCCGATTGGTCGCGTGGCAACGTTGCTCGGCCCCAGGTAATGGATAGGAGGTAAATCGCGAAGCAAAAGCGATGTTGTGCTTCCGTGGGAAGCAGGTGGATCCACAGGATAGAGTCATACTTGGGCTGCGCCGCTTTGCCGCATACTTTCTGTGTTTGCCAGGACGTATTAATGCATGAACACCCTATTGCGTTCTCGTTCATGCGGATTGTATTCCACGACTCATGGAACAAAAGCCTGCAACGACGTGCATGCAAAACAGAAAGGAAGCGGTTAGGAGTCGCCTCCAAAACAAATAAGCTCCCATCTCCTTTGTGAGAGATTGGCAAGCTAACACTGAGTACGCGTAGTCTACACGTTCAGAGTCCACCAAGATATATGTGAGTATTAAATGCTAAATGCAATAAAATGGGTAAATCTTCTTCATCTGATCCCCAAAGAGCCCCAAATACGACGGCATGAAAGAGTTACTAAGAACTCAGGCCCATTCTAAGCTGCATAAACCTTGAAGAACTAAAGTGGCGATTTGCACCTACAATGCACACTCACTTCTGTCTTGGTCTTCGATGGAAGAATTAATCATGCACGCAAGAAAGATAAGGTAGGGCGTCAACGGACTAGCCGAGACGAGACGACGCCATACATTCAGCGCCGTCTATGACATCGGAAAAGAACCGTTCCTCAGAACATGCTGCAACAATGGAGAAATCGGCAGTGCCAGCGTTCCCATCAGCACGAATTTGGCCACGAGTATCAATTCATGCGAGCAACTAACTACCCGAATTGATGTTTGCGGTTGCAAAAGGATCAATACCGGTTTTGACAATCTTCGTCATTTACTCACCGACATCAAACTATGGCGAAGACGAAGTTGAATAGTTCTATATGGACTTGGAAAAGTTCTGTAGAGAAGTCCATACATTCTTTAAGCTCATCAGTGGAGCTATTATTGGATCTAGAAGAACATCTGAAGAACGCCATATTGGAATCTGAGTTTATCATAACGACTAAAGTCGCTCATGATAACTCGGATTCCAGAAGCACCATTCTCAGAGGTGGACGTGAAAGTCTCTCGATGGGGAATCCCATAACGAATTACACCATGTCATGGTAAATCGAAGAATTTGCCTAACCGATGTCACTGTTGTTCTCAAATTCTACACAAGATCAAACCATCACCTGCTTCGTGCAAGATTCCACTTCTCGCGAAAAGCAGAAAAATACTTTAGGTTCAAAAAACAAAATTCCAAAAACACCATATATTGGGATTCATTCAGTAAACTAGTCCGCTCTTGGGAAGATGCCGGTCTTGATAACATCAACGTTGGCTCATTCAACGTGTTCACATTAACGCTATGAAAGCTGAAAGATCGAAGGTCACCAAGAGACGTTGTTTTTCTCCAGAAACACTTGAACTGATATGCGAGCGTGGAATCCACAGATAACGGCCAACTCATGTGCGAACCCATGCAAAATGCAGACAGGCCATAAAAGATCTTAAAGAGAGAAGAGCAGCAGTAATAGTCGAAACTGCAGAGGCCGGGAAAAGCATTCGCAGTGTCCACAGAAACTTCAACAATTACAAGGTGATTGCACTTCTACGCCCAGACGGGACAGTTACAGCATCCAGAAAGACAATGGAGAAAAAAATCATACACGATTGCTATCTGAGTCCCTTCAATAGCCACGTCTTCTCGACCTCACTACGAAATAAAGAAACATACATATGTGGCGCCACCGGTTCACCATTCCGAAATCCGACATGCTTCCGAATTGGTCGATGAAAAATCGTATAACGCTAGGTCTGGACAGGATAAAATCTAAACACCTGAAGAATCTTCCGCTAGTGCTCATAAATACACTACCTTGGCTCTTTGCACGTTACCCGTAAGAAAGCAAGGCTCCTATTTAATAGAAGACCACCAAGACCACATTATTTTCAAGGAAGAAGGACCTCCACGATATCGGCGACTTTTGCCAAATCTGATTGATGTTTATCATCCATAAACTCTTCACTCGAATCCTAAACAGAGTTGATAGAACTCTCGACGAAGGATAGCCACGTAAGCAAGCAGAGTATCGAAAAGGATTCAGTACGATGGACCACGTCCACACTATAACAGGACTTACTGAAGTATTGCAAAAATACAAGAGACCGCTCTACCTCACTTGCATAGACTTAAAGCTCTTGACTTCTTTGAGACGAAAACAGTCATGGAAGCTCTGTACAGACGGAGCGTCCATGCTCAGTGTATAAAGAATCTTCGTGAGCTAAATAAATATTTCACGACAAAAATATCACCATCCTACAACGATATTAACACCGACGTCACAAGAGAGGTTAGACAAGGCGATAATATCTCGCCGCCACATTTAAGAACCTCATGCAAAAATTTGAATGGGACAACATGAGAGTAAAAATCCATGGTCGGCAGTCACACCATCTTCGCTTTGCTGATGACATCGTTCTTACAGCATCATGCATTAGCAAGGCAGAACGAATGATTGTCGCCTTTGATAACACCTGTGAAAAGATGTCTTCAAGTAAATCTCGCCAAAACTATGTCCATGAAGAACGGATTGGTTTCACATACTCCATTCATGCCAAACGGAATGAATCTCCCTGAATGCCGGTTATGCATTTCTAGGTCGGGAGATCAATATGATAAACGACTCAGCTTCATGGTTAAGCAGGAAGAAGCGAGCGGCTTAGGGAACTTTCAAAAGTATCGAGGATGTAGTCAACAGAACAGCAGAGCAGCAAACACGCAACTCAGTTCCCACACCTTTTCGACCCCCGCGATACTTTCTCCTTTAACTTACGGGTCAGAAACCTGACCGCTGAGTAATCAAGATGATGGATCACTTAGCGTTATTTAACGTGCAGTCGAAAGAACGATGCTAGGACTAACGCGTTTCACACAAGTAAGGGAAGGGATCTGAAGCTCCGACCTGCGTCAACGATCAAAAATCAAAGATACCGTTCTGTACGCCAAATAGTAGAAGATAAGTTGGGCCTAACACGTAATGGGTATGAACAACAACCGATGGACAAGAGCCGTTAGTGACTGGATTTCTTGGGATGTCAAACGTACTGCAGTAAGACCACCGGCGCAATGGTCAGAGTGCTTCACGAAAACCCTATAAGAAAGACATGATGCTCAACAGTTCCCTAAAATTAATAGAACCCACCGGGCTAGTCTTTCACGCGACACGGAGACATTGAAGTTTTATTGGCGCCTGCTGGAATCAGTTGACGATCAACAGGACGACAGGTGATAAAGGATGACTCTTTCTACCAGCTCTACATAGAATTAAATAGCTTTTAAGGTTTTCATTGATGATTCCAGAGTTTCGTAGATTGCATCCATCTACCCATCGTCCTCGTTCGCAGCAAACGAAGACTCCATCTTATCGATATGGTTAGAAAACTTTTCTAAAGTAAAATTCACCATAGCTAATAACGAATATGAATGTTGTACGTCCTACACTGAATATTTTAATCAACTTCAGTTACTGTCCATTGACTTGTAGCTTCAAAATTTACTCAACGCTTACTACTGTGTAGCTAATAACTCATGTTTCTCAACAATTGAACTATAAGTGAAGGGTAAACATAACCAGATCTAACTGTAGGACTAGTTTCAAATGGTACTATTTTATCGAGCAGCAATTCATTACGATATTTTACCTAAATGACGACGTAGACCTAGAAGCAAGAGAACATTATTTAATAGTACGACAGGTGATAAAGGTGACTCTTTCTACCAGCTCTAAACAGAATTAAATAGCGTTTAAGGTTCTCATTGATGATTGAAAAAATTGACACCACGAGATAAATGACTCACTACCTTAACAATAAGGCAAATAAAATCTATCCGATCAGTGTCATTCACGATATTCCAGGACTAAAGATCAACCAGGTGGCTTTGGGTGGACTATTTTTCCATAATAAACTAATTAGCCCCGTGTCCGTGATCCTCGGTATTTTAATAGGCGCTATTGCGCTGCTCTGCGGAATTTTAGTAATAAACGCCAAGCTTACGTACATGTGTTGCAGGACCAGCAGTACCAGAAGCAATGTGTGAGCGCGAAGCATGGCTACGTGGCCAGACCAGACGTTCTTTGATCCAGCATGCTGTAATACTTTCACTCCTACTCCTCTCCGTAGCATTCGTTATCTCAGCGGGTGTGATCTTACTAGTAACCGTCACATAAGGATATAACCAAGTTAAATCATTCCGGTTCATTACGGTTTATTATCGGCTAATATTAGGTCTATGCATAACAGTTCAGTTTTTTTTTTGAAGCTTTCTAATAAAACGATGATATACATGACTATAAAGTAATTTTACAACACTTACCATTCCAAATCTTCAAGATATTCGTAAAACCACTTGACGAATAAATTGAAACTAGTTTCATTTTTAGTCCGATAATTATCAGTATATAACTATGACACTTGAACAGATGAAAAAAAATTTTTCATCTTGGATTGTTAAAGAAGAAAAACGAGACTAGTACAGTGAAATTTCTGAACATTTACAACACCATGAATAACAAAATTTCAATAGGCTACAGTAAGAATTTAACACTAATAGAATTATAAAAGAAATTAACTCTATCAGTTTAGGCACGAAAGCAAGTACATAATGAGTAATGAATTAGAAATAAGCATGAAATTCCAAACCACATAGAATAAAATGTGAGAGGAATTCCACTGTGCCCTTGGACGCTATCTATCAATACAATTAGCACAATCAGTTTAAAGTCAAAACCTGGTTTAATGAAACATACTAGCAACATGAGAATATTGTTAAAGTTTCAAACACACATCGTACACATTATACGCATATGAGAAAAAATCACGTACAAATTTAATACTTCTGCTAAGCTTGTAAAAGAGCAGTATGTATAAACCTGGGCATGATCAATGAAACTCGTGGTAGCTACATCAGTCCTAAACACACAACAAAACACTACTGCAAGAAAATGGGTTTAAAAGTATCAAGGGGTCATTGTTAGACATATCGTATACAAAGTCACAAATAGACTTTGGATGACGATAAAACGGCCGACAATTTCAAACAAACCTTCATTACATAACTCAGACGTGGATTAGTAAACAATGGTTACAACACCCTATACAAGTTAAAATGAAGCGGTGGTTTGAAAGTATAAAGTGTGGTGAACAAAGTACTAGCTTAACCTTTCAAAATTCCGAAGTTACACGAGTAAAATGAAGCAGTAAACGTTTGAATGTCAGGATGTTACTACAAATACCTTAAAACCATTCACTTCTCAACCAGTAATCAGATAAAACAAGTTACACTGTCAATCTGAGGCATCCGATATTAGTCATAATAGATGGGTACCTGAAGCGCCCACAGGCTAACCGTCTTCAAATCACAGGAAATGCGTTAAACAAAGCATAATACTACATGCTCTTACAGATAGAGGAATGACTTCATGAGCAAAAACTCAGAGCCTAAATACACGACAAGAGTGGACGTCGTTAGTTGTTGGGCAGTGGATACGTAGCTTGGCATGAGTAGTAGCGAAAGTAAGTTACAAAAACAAACCTAATCCAGTTCAATTTTAGCAGCCAGTACACGTGAAAATGCAGCATGAATCACATCAGGACAGGAAACGAAGCAAACTCGAGAATCATCACCGACAATAGAACCAACGGATTGACGTAAGGACTCACTGGCACCAACGAACAGCGCCATAACACCCTAAATGCAAACGAAACTTAAAGAAACACGTAGAAGAGTTATGTTGACTTTGCAGATGACTGATGTGGTTTAAGCATGTCATGAACCATGACGTATTGAACTAACTATTGCAAGTATAAATTCTATGCAATCGCCCTAACAAACACGATATGACCATGACTGTCGTCTTGGCGCTATTGTATTTTAGTGCTGATATATGACTGTTCGCAATATTGAAAAGAAAAAGAGATTTAAAAAAAAGAAATGCATACTAATGAAAGGCATCCCGTTCGTCTTCCGTGAAAAAATTCATATTTGACCATGGGGAAATAATACTACGAAATTAGATATAACTTGATGTGTAGCACGCTTTTCACAAGTGCAACGTCTAGCAAAGCTCCCTAATTAGTTATTGAACATACGATCTCCAGAAGATTGCAAAACAAGATTTCCAAATTTTGGACGTTTTAAAACCACTTTTCGCATCTTATACATTCATGGGTAGGTATAGGTATTAACACTAACATCTGGATTTTCCGAAACAACATGCTGCAACATCGGCAAGTCACTTGTAGTATCACCAGCTACTAGAACCTTCCCGTTCTTCAAGGAGTCGTGCAGTGAAGCAATAAGTGATGCCACTCCATCACCTTTATTCCAAACGGCTCCTATAAAACACAAGAAAGATGGCCGGAAATAAAAGCAATATCTAAAGAAACGCGACTTTTCTCGGAGCAAATCACAGGCTAGCAATCACGAGGGAAATGTGTACAGCGTACCTGAACTATGTGCACACACTTCGATTTCCAACGGTGAAGAGTTCTCCAAAAGCAAATTCTAAATTGAGATCTCTCGCAAGGTTGAGCAACTTTTATCCCACAACGTGAACCACAGAATTCATAAACAAGGATCAGAAACAGAGCTCGTCATAAAGATGAAGTAAAGAGTGCGAAACAATCGTTAATGTTTTACCTTCATACCAAAATTGCTTTACGGCTGCTAACGCAATTTGTATGGGCTAGATTGACAATAATGGATTTAAAGATGAAAAACACATTAACTAGTTGTAGACGTACGACTTTGAAATTTTTGTAGTACTTTACGGGTAACAGTAATGTGAAATTGCATTGTTTGGATGGCATAAATATTCGTAAAGTGGTAATCAGAAGAATGCATCGGACTATTACATTCCTATTCAGAGTATGAACACTACAAAATCACTACAAAATGGTCTGGTGAAACGAACGATTTAAAAAAATGTAAGTTACGAAGAAAAATAAACAGTGAAACCTTCCAAATCAACGGTTTTAATAAAGAGATTAGTTTGAAACGGAACCCCTTAACTCACTGTGCTATTTGGATCCACACGATGAACTCTTTCCTTTACTGCATTAATATATCTCATCACAAGTTCGATAGGAACGTGACCAAACACTGTTTGCACGCCGAGTGTTAAGCGATCCACCTAGAACAGAGAAACAGAAAGTTGACGAACTTTCGCTTTTTCCTTTATGTGCAGGACAATTTTCCTTTAGAAATCGCAAGCAGCAATAACGATAACCTTTCTTTGTACGCCACTGCCAACCAGGGCAAACTGGGAAAAGTCACCATCGTTGAGCAAATCAGTCATCTGCCAATTACAACATTATCTTTAAAACACGTTCGTCAAAACAAAACATGCGACTTCGATTCGCACCTCATCGCTAAGGCGACCGATAGCATCGAAACCCTCTTCAGATATTCCATCCTCATGTACTACGCGTCGTCCACGCAGCCACCATTCTCGTCCCCAGGAACCACTGTAACGCAACGGATGAAGTTCACTCATTGATCAATCGCATGAAAACAGGATGTTGTATTGGTTTTGTTTCTAAGCTCGCTGAGAGTTCAAGAAAATTACATCTCGCAATTCCTAATAAATAAGATTTTTCAGAAAAACGAAAGATGCTTGACATGAAGGATCCATTGCGCTCCACTGC
Source organism: Angiostrongylus costaricensis (assembly GCA_900624975.1). NCBI lineage: Eukaryota > Metazoa > Nematoda > Chromadorea > Rhabditida > Metastrongylidae > Angiostrongylus > Angiostrongylus costaricensis. Next base: position 69,025 of record UYYA01000256.1, read on the forward strand.
GAAACCTAAACGCTGTCTACCCGAGTAGAGATTTCCGCAGCTGCAAATTAAACAAGCTATTTCATTGTCTCAATCCCTAAAATGGTACGCCTAGCCATTCTATGAACATCGACGATGACTTGAAAGAAATCACTGCGATAAAAATTCTGGAACCTGAGTGAAAGAATGAGAACGAATCACCTGTGTTTATCGAGTACGAATAAATTCCGTCAGGTCTGAGCAAATCGGAAGTAGTTCTGATTGATACCAACTTAAGTAAAATCCAGGTTTAACAGAGGATTTAGCCGTATGGCACAATTCCGCATAATATATAACGTTGAGGATCATGTTCAATCCTCTCAGCAAAGCAACTTGCAAATTTAGATTTACATCCTATCTTCGTGACCCAAGAGCTCTCTTCGCCGTGTTAGAGTCTCAAATATGTTCCTACACTTTATCCATGCTGAAAGTTATGGAAACAATCTACAAGCACTCCATAGAAGCCTAAAAAGCCAGATGACTCCCATAATGCTAACACGACTTGGCAGTTCTTTCGAAGGAGGTGCAGATTCCCGAGAGCCAGGAATAGTCCTATTCGAAGCTGACTACAACTCTTAACAACTATGGACAAAAGATAAACGAATGAAAGGAGAATGTAAACGAAGGGCCACAAGAATTATGCATAATTATGCAAGTCATATACTATGTGGTAAAGCTGTGACTCCATTAGTAGACGAGGTCCACTAAATTAAATTACAAATTCCTTATCTAGATGATGTAAAAACAAACTGGCAAATAGTAAAGCCAGGGTGCATTCTGCTGCTTGAGACGGCAGCATGATAATCTGTACACCGCCAAACGCACATGTCGATAAAACTTCAAAAAAGTGCGTTTCCGTTTAGAAAAAAAGCGTACATTCTTACCTGAACAGAACAGGCCCGTTAATGGGAAGAGCGGTGAGATCAAGAATGCCGGGCCCACGGAGAGGTCCAGCAGTGAGTACAGCAGTAGCACGAGTAAACACTGCAGCGAATCTACCCAACATAACGGCGCTATATACTGGCTATAAAATGTTAAAAACTACAAATACTGCCAACTTTTATTGCTAGGACACAAAAAATGAAGCACTTGCCTGCAGATTTGTAGCGTACTGCGAACAGTAGTCCTTCATTGTACCATCCCAATCTGTGACAAAAAGAGGTTTTACACCCGTATATGCTGAATCGACGAAATCCATAATAAACCTGAAAGGATGAGATAGCCACTGGGCGTTATATGGTACTAACTGGTATGTAGCAAGATTCAGCATATGTACATATTTAAACTGTGGTGTTGTTTACAATATGATGAAAACTGGCGTTTAAAACTTTGCTGTGCTCAAAAAATGTTTTAAAACAAGCTTTAGAGCTATATGACTACCGCATAATCTAAATAATGCAAAGTCCTCTGTCAGTGGAACAAAAGTAGCATTTCATAACACCCCCAAGTACCCTCAACAAAATATAGAACATGATAAGAAAACATTGGCCTTCGTTTCAATTGAATATGTCAGAATATTCTTTATAAAAGACTTTAAACGCGACTAACTGTTCTGCATTTGAGAGCTCTTCTTGGAACCTTTCGGAGCTGACTGGATGATATGGAGCTAGGATAGTTTCCAACTGCAACTCCTGCAGCACTTTTTCGAGAATAACTGAGCCAGTTGCAAGACGTGAAAGACGGTGTAGAAACTCGCAGTCTTTCTGCAAAGTCGTATTCGCTACACTCTTCTCAATAAATCGAATGAGTTATTCGACACTGTTTACGCACAAGGATACAACATCATACTTGTCGTTCAGCTCGCCCGTTTGGCGTACCTTCGAAATTAGAGCGCATCAACTAAACGATAACCATTTTCAGCGGTACGCGACGACTAGATGAGCTGGACAATATAACGGTATCCTAAAGCGACCAAGATTGAGGTTTGACAGCATTTGTCCCTCATTTTGAAAGTACGGAAACCGAATAGAAACCAACGCGGAGTCCTCGAATCTCGTCCCTAATGTTGATGGGAAAATCGGCTGTTGGTGTAGAGATATGACGCATCTCGCCAGTAGTTCGTGAGTCTGTTAGTTCTTCAAGAGCTAAATCGAGTGCATTCATATGCGCTTCATTCACCATACAATCATTCAGGATGCCCTCGACAATTCGACGTCGAACATCCTGCATCTGAAAGCAACAATCTTGGCCGGCCGTTTACGTCTCAGTGTGATACAAACTGTTTCAACCTGAAGCACAAATGAAACTCAGTAACGGTGGTTTGAGAAGAAAAAAATATGTAGGTCTCACTTTTGTAGTTCTGCTTCTCAACAAATCACCTAAGTGACTTCTAGGTATTGATTTAAGCTAACTACGAAATGGACCTCCACAGAATCTTGGAATATTTTAAATTTTACTCTATATAAACAGTTAGAGTGTAGTGCGTGTAGCACATTGGTCGGAGGCGCCTGCAACACTCATATGAAATCGATCCCAGCGACGGTGGCTCATCAAGCCTTCCAACCCTTCGGGGTCGGCAACCTGATTCCAGAGTTGTCTGGGAGGATAGCAGCACTGGCTCGATACATAGGTGTGCCACCGCGAGTTATTGTAAAGGCCAGATACGCATTCATTCACCTCCAACGATGTTTTATGAAAGTCGAATGCATGGCGCATCCCTAAGGGATTAGTTAACGCCGAGAGCTTTCTTCATTTTATCCTTTTATAAACCGTAAGAATAGTGATCAATTCAAAGAGTTAACAGGTTTTTGGTTACCAAAATTCAAAATCAACTGCACTTAATCTCACATAACTAGCAAATGAGCCCCATACTGCAAGAAGAAAAGCAGCGTGAGTTGGAAGTAAAATTCTTCCTGGTATTCTTACTTACCGGTACTGCACCATACTACCATACTAATTGTAAAATAGGACTAAAGTATGGCTTCGGAAAATAAAGTATATTCACATACCAAGTATAACATACGTTTGAATGCTTCGACACATTGTGCTTCGCCATGCCCAGATCCAGCTGACATTCTCTGTTATATTAAAAAATGCATTCACAAGTCATCCGGAAAAAAAGACGAACAATCGGCCTTGAAAAGCTTAATTTCCAGCAAAAACACGCAGAATACGGTGAGAGACATAAGGTAACAATTTTATGTGTAATAGAGAACAGGAATAATGATAAATCAGGAGTTAAAATGTCATTTGGCCTAGAAAGTTGCAATCCGACAAAAAAATGGTTTAATCCAATGATTAGAGGGATAAAACCATGAGACAGAAGAAATATAGGGAATCACCAAAAACATATCAACTAGCCAGCTTAGAGCATAGCAATACGATTCCTCTACGGAAACAACAACAACAATGCATATTAAGCTTTTCAGGTGGATTTTATCCATTACAGAAAAACAGACGCCACGTTCCGGAATTTTGGAAAGAACTTAGAGCAGCTGATAGGAAACATAGTCGTAAAACATCATCGCTCTATCCTCCGGTCACGTATGGCATCTATTTACACTAAGAGAAGCGACTAAACAACTCCGACACGAGCGACCACATGCTGCTACAACGTTACCGAGAACGAGTTTTCGCTTTAGGGCCCACTACTCCATATAGATCACGTTGCAAATACACCTTAACGCCCTTACCAGTAAAGCACTTAGCAAATGTCATGCAGACTTTATGAATACATCTTTAAAAAAATTGTTTACTTAGGAAAATCGATAACACACGGGACGTTTATCATGATCTGACTGTCAACAGCATCTCCAAAAATAAACATATGGAGCCCTACATTTGATTCGCTTCACAATTAGATATCATACGAGAAGTATCCCTAGAAATAAGTGACATTACATTCAGGTTCCTTATTTATAGGTGGAAATAGAGAAAAAAAACTTATGTAATCGTATTGAGTAGGATAATTGAGTTACATGGAAGTGATCAGCGGTCGATTTGAAAAGAATGAATAGCGACCATTCGTCAAAATCAGGCTATAATAGCAATGAAAAATGAACTGTAGTGCTGAGAGAAATATGAATAGCGACGGCGAACATTAGTGTAAAAACATCCAGTTGTCATTGCCTTGCAATGATTACGGTAGACTCCGGTTACGTAATCACACAGGCCGTGTCAAAAATTTCGACTGAAAGTCGATTTCATGGGATTTATCGCCATGGTTACCTAACTAGATCTAGCTATAATAGTTTCCGAGTTTCACTGAAGGATCTTTTAATCCCACTTCAACTGTTTCGATATAACTTCCAGCAGTTCACCTCCTCATCCTGGTTGACAGGCGCTCCTGGGCGTCGGACTGCGATGTGCAGCAGGGGATTCGTCCCTCGGCAGGGTTTCCCAAGCTGAGAAGTCCGGCGCTTCCATCAGGAAGTCCAGCTGAGAGTAAACTAATGCCAGGATCCACCACCGTCCTGGTATCAAAGTTGCATGGTGGCAAATCTCACCCCTATGTCCACAAGAGCGGCGACCGCTTGTGGTGGTGACGACGTGGGGCAAACTTTGGCCAGGCTGACTGACCTCGGGATTCCAGAGAAACACAAGCCAGTAGAGCTCCGAAAAAGTGGAAATTGTGCTGGAGCCGCACAACCAATGAGATGAGACATCCAAGTATCCAAATAAGTAGTGCACAAAACAAGCACCGCATGATGTTATTCGTTTTGAAAACTAATCACAATAAAGACACAACAGTGATTTCCACAACCGACTTCCTATGATCTTGAGCATTGGTTACATAACTCTTTATAATCTTGTTAAGCAAATATAAGGTGTTACTTTATGCTGTACTTACAATGAAGCTGACGTTTCGGGGGACTACGCCTTCCTCAGATCCTAGAAAGGTCGTGTTGGCTGATGCTTACCCAGCCAAGCTTTTTTATTTTTTGCTTTTTCATCTGTTTTTATCATTTTCTCTGTTTGGTTATGGAGACTATGGAGGGCTGGGTAGATTCCAGTCAACTTGACCTTTCCGGACTTTAAGGAAGGCGTAGTTCGCCGAGGCTTCAGGTTGTTCGTAAATAGCGAATAAAGTAACACCTTGTATTTGGTCGACAAGAATATAGAAAGATACAACACTGAGTTCACACTTCAAATGCTTCATCACCTAGGCCATGTTAGTGATTGTCCCATTACAATGTCTAGCTGCGGTTCACCTTACCCATAAAGGTTTTCCAAACAGTGAAAGGAGGTTCGAGATGTCCATCCGGAGAGTCAGCTAACAGTTCAAATCAATGGCAGGAATCCCAATTGTTATCTTGGTAACAACGTGGTCAATATTTGTCATGTGGTGACGACCTGAGAAGACTCTAGCACAGATTTCTAAACCTCAGATAAAGAACGTCTTAAGTAATTAGAGAATTATCAATCCAATGGAAAGGCGACGCTGCAATTCGTTCTTCGCGAAGAGGAACTAATTGAGTATTCAAATGAGAAAAAAATTCCCAAGCATAAATCGATCGACGTTGATCAATCTCTGAAGGATGCGCCATGCGTTCGACTTCATCGAGTATTGCTAAAGGTGAGTAAGTGCATATTTGGCCTACATAATGACTTACGATGGCCTACTGAGGTATCGAATCAAAGCTGCTATCCTTCCACACAGGCAGGTCTGCTACCAATCGACGGGCTTAGCGAGCACAGGGCACGGAATCGAACCAGTTCAAATAAAACGTCTGAAATTCTAGAAGAATTACGATCAAATACTGACTGATCTTCGAAGTGTACAAAACGGTTCTATCACCCATCCAGCGTCTATCGCAATGTTCTCGTTTCACTTTTTCCGTTTCTGTTGAAATGTCAATCACCTGGCCGAGTATTTAGAGTGATCCATGTTGACTGAAGCAGTGTCTTCGTCGGAATGTGAAGAAATGAGAAGATACGCAAATTGTTACAAAATGAACTACAATATTGTCTTAGGGGCTACAACTTTATGAGGATAGGTATTAATACGTTTCAAGTACTACTTTTATTTAAATCAATCTATGAGACGAAAATCCCGGAGAGTTTAATATTCTACAGTGATGCTGCAATATTTGTAAAACTCCGGACCGCAGGTGTCTAAGGTGGGGATGGAACACGCTACTATCCTTTCCGGTGCTTACGCGTTCACCACCACACCATGGGAGTCCTTCGCTTCGTCTCTCTCTCTCAGCAGTGTTGTTGACCTATAGGTGGCATCATCACTAGGTGGTGCTATTCTGGTTATATTTCACATAATACTTTGCCGTTAAAAAACAAATAGACCGTGAGTAGAAAGTGAAGACATTATAGTACTCTAATTTCTGTACAAATAAATAGATCAAGCTTAGGTCTGGAGTGTTCTCAAGAACCATTCCAGTATTATGTAAAGAAGAAAAAAGCTTACATTGGAATCACCACAAAATTTGGAACCATAACGACGTTAAGAGGGTGGGCGATCGATAACGCGACTGGCGTCGGTCCACATGTTCCTAGTGGATGTTTAGTGGTTTTTCTTCAGAATTTCGCTAAAATGCAAACGAATTAGTGACTATGCCCCCGGTAAGTTTTAGGGTTTAACATAATCTAACCAAACGTAGATTTTTTTCGGTGCTACAAGTTGTAAGGTCATATCCTTCTAGCTTTACTTAAGCTTTTATCTTGTATTTCACGTTAAGTGGATATAGGATCGTTCCAAAATCTTCGGGATTCTCAAGCACACAGATTTTTCCTTTTTCGTTTTTTCTTCAAGGAATCCGTTCGATTAACCGTTCGATTAGGTCACGTTTACATCATCACTTTCGTTGAGAGTGAGGTGTTTTCAAATTTCGTTTTTCTTTTCCCGCCTTATAAATATTCGCGTTGAGAACGCGTGACTGCGTCGGTAGTTGGGAGTCGTCATTTTAAATTTGTCTCTCGTTGGTCTTTCTTTGTTTCCGTTGTTAAAAAGAAGTGTAGTTACTTACTCAGCTGTGAAAAGTGCTGCTGTAGCAAACGTTTGTGGTCCAATTTTGTTCATTATCGCGGTTGTTCATGTTTAATTGATATCATATGTGTCCTAATCCCCAATACCTTCTGAACTGGAGTCCTAAGAAGTTTCAGGATTCTAAAACTTCAAGTTCAAGGCTCGAGTGTTGTTCACTACTTATCGCCGCAAAGTGGCCATCGTTCATATTAGAGATGTGTTTTTGAACACGAGAATCCATGTTTTCTTCATAGCGATCTTTACAGGCCTATCAAATACTACGCATCTCTGAACTAAGACTGCCACTAGCCTACCATCGACTAATAAGAATTTGCAGGTTGCCTGTTTGTCATTCCTAAACATTCGAAGTTACATAAGCAAAACTGGAGGCGTCAGAGACGGATGTGTTAGGGGAGAGCGTCGCAGATTTCAATGTTCTCCCTACTGAACTGATATGTGAGATTTTCTATTACTTGGAGCTCAAAGAACGCGGCATTGCTGAACAAGTGAGTACGTCAAATACATTTTCGATCATCCTTGCTTTTGTACTATTTAACATATCAGCTGGTTAGAATGAAGAATGAACAGTATATGAAAGGAATTGTTTTAGGTGTGTTCACGTTGGCGAAACATATTGTTGTCGAGAAATTGTCCCGTATCTGATGTAGCTGTGGTCAACTTATTTGAGGCAGATGTTTGGGTAGATACCATAGCCAAAAATCGATATACAACGTAATGGTGCTATTTAAATATGCCACTCTTCCACATAGTTGGTTGTTTTATTCATATTGAGACGTACTTATGAAAGAACTGAAGAATCTTTGGGTGCTCATCATAGCACAATAATGAAAGCCAAATTTAACCCTTTTATTATTTCTCGGAGAATTATATAGAGGCTCGCTTTGTGTATGACGTAAAATCTAGATCTTCATTACAAACGATTCCCATTACGTATTACTAGTATTTCTTTTATATGTTATATTTAGGGTGAAGGGAAGATTCCTGCACGACTTTGATGGATTACGAAATGCGTTCATGCATATCTCTTCCGCTCATACCGTGAAATTATGGTTTTATACAGAAGAATTTGCCAAAAATTGTATAGGTGAGTTGGAACCACAATATTGCTGAGATATTTGCAAAACTAGGAACACCAGGTAAGCTTCGATTCTATTACCTACTGCACCACAGAGGCCCTTGTTTCGCCTTTCCTTCAGCCAGGTTTTTTTGCCTTAATGGTGCTGTCAGCAATCACCCGTCAATGGGAATGATTTAGGTAGCACAGTTTGCTGCTGAAACCAGTTACGCTGAAGCTGCAGTCGAAATTACAATGTTTAATTCCTTTTTTATTTATTACCTATTATTCTTCATGGCAGGGTATCATCTGCATTACCTGTCTCGTTGGTCGTCGAGTGACTCGAGCGGGACCCAGTAAAACTTCCATTTCTGCTTGTCGCGTAAATGAGAAGCTCAGCAGGTTCTCCTCTTTCTAGGGAATCGTTAAGAATCATGTCTTTCTTCCAGCGTTTGTGAAGAACTCTTACCATTAGGTGATTGTTCTTTCCGTTATGGGTTTGACATCTAGAGGATTCTTTTTGATCCTTGACCCATGTCAGAGCTTCGGACCCTTCTCACTTGTGTGTTGCGGGATACTTTAAGCCTCGTCTTTCGACTGCGCATTATACAACGCTGAGTGAAGTAGTAACCAGGTTTTTTACGCATATATTAAGTAACGGAATAATGGAGTCGGGTGTTCTTTATTTTCCTCACTATATACTTGATACTCTTGAAGGCCCCTCAAGCCACTTGCTTCCTTCTGCGCAGCGCTTGAGCTAAGCCGTTCATCACGTTCATTTCCCGCACTAGATAGACGTAGCTGTAGCACTAGGGTATATTTATCCCATTAATGATGAGCAGGCCATAGGAAACCAATCCGTTCCTCATGAACATCGTTTTGGTGAATTAGTGGAGGACCAATCGTGCCACAAGCGTTATTAAAGTCAGCTAGCATTCGTTCCACCTGGCCAGTGCTTGCTCTTATAACAACGATGTCATGAGCAAAGGGAAGGTGCTGCAATTGCCGAACATCGAATTCCATTCCTATGCTGTCCCATTCCATTGTCCGCATAACATTCTCGAAAGTGGCAGCAAATATTTTTGGCGAGAATGGCGATATATTGGTTGTAAAATTTTTATATAGGTCACGAAGATTCTCAGTATAATGGATATGGATTCACTGACTGTACAGAGCTTCCATGACTACTTCTGTCTTATTTGAGCCAAAAACTTTTAATCAATGTAAGTGAGGTAGAGCGGTCTCTTGTACTTTCGCAATACTTCAGTAACTCTTGTTGTCGTGTTGACGTAGTCCATCGTGTTAAATTCTTTTCGAAACCATGCTTGCTCACGTGGCTGTCTTTCATCGACCCTCCCTTCAATCGTGTTTATGATGCCTCGAGTGAAGAGTTTGTGAACGGCAAACAGCAAGCAAATTAGGCGAATGTTGGTGAGCTCGTAGTAGTCGCACTTCTTCGACAATAACACGGTCCTGCTGATCTCCCGTTAGATAGGAGCCTTGACTTCTTACAGGTAACGTGTGAAGAGCCGAACCACTGTGTTGATGAAGACTGACGGAGGTTCTTCAAATGTTCAGATCTTATCTTGTCCGGACCGAGTGTTGCTGGATTCTTCAACAAAATAGCATGTTGGATTTCGGAGCGGAGAACCGATGGGACGAGAAATCGATCCTCCTTAAGTTCTCGTATGAGATCTGAATGACTAGGCCATCGAAGGGACCCGAATAATAATCGTGAACGACTTTCTCCATTGCCTTTCTGGAAGCTGTAGCTCTCCCTTCTCGGTGTCGGAGTGCAACCCTCATGCTTTTTGTAATTGGCGAATTCTCGATAAACTTTACAAATGCTTCTCCCTGCGTTTGAAACTTCGACCATAAACTGCTGCTCTTTTTTTTAAAGATCTTCTTTTATCACGCGTCTTCATTGTTTTTCAAGTTCGGACCTGGGTTAGTGGTTGTATGTAGCTCGTGCGATTCCACGCTGGCGTATCAGTTCGAGTGTTTTTGAAGACAGACGCGTTTTGGTGGCATTCGAATTCTCAGGTTTCACAGCGCTAACATGAAAAAGTTTAATGAGTTGATCGTATTCCACGTCGATATTATCAAGGACGGCGTCTTCCCAGCAGCCGATTAATGAACTAAATAAGCCGCAGCTTATCGTGGTTTTGGGCCTTCATTTTTTGAAATTTCGGTTTCCTCTGGGTTTCGCGAAAAAATGGAATCTTGCGACGGAAAGTCTGTAGTTTGACACAAACAGAATTTTCGGACAGCAGCGCATCGGTCAGACAAAGTTTTCGATTTATTATGATAGATGATCGCCTTAGAGAACATATGGTCTTCTCTGTGAAACTTCTCAAGGTTCTTATAGAACGCCTCGACGTCGTTTTCGTCATAGCTTGATGTGATGTAAATGCATAGACGACGAAGAATATCAAAGCTAGTATTGATTCACATCTCTCCAACCGTAAGCGTCCGATTCCGGTTGTTAATTATTCGAATAACATGATGTTCATGGCGAAAGTGCTGTTGACGAGAAGGTCGACGCCACCGGCTCCCTCTACTGTCGCATATTCCGCGGTATAGTCCTTTTTCGTTTTATGGACAACGTTGAATAGGCGATTTTTTCACATCTCAAGCTTTCTGATGACGTCTTCCTTACCTTCTTGTCTTCGTGATCATTTGCTCTATCGAGGACTCAGATGCGGGTGGGCATACATTTTAGGTACAAATCGTCGCCAGACCTTCGGTGTTTTAAACAGCCTAGAATCGCCGTGAGATTTTAGCAGCCTGTCCTTACTCATCCTACCCAACCCTACCGTTTCAGGAGCTCTTTGGAGGTCAGTATAATGAAGTTCGCTTATTTTGCTGCGTTTAATGTTTGTTACTTACCTGTAGCTTTGCTGATCTCTGAACATTGGCGCTGGGTATGCTCACGGATAGTTTGCTAGTCTCTCAGGGAGCGGATGGAAAGCTTCCTTGTTGAAGGCAACTTCTAGGCGCTTTCTATACACCTCTCTGCCACGTGAACGCATGCTTTCTTCCTAATTGAGTCATAGGTGTGAGAAATCCCTCCCATGCATTCATGAATGCGTCCTTACAGACACAGAAGGTATATGTCCTATCGTCGCACCCAAACGCCGATCCTTCCCCAGCATCCATCTGTGCCTCAGGAAGCATAGGGTCGCTATTGGTCAGTGATTAACTCCATATCCTCCACTCCACATGGGTACTCTCTATGTTGCCTAGCTGGTAATTGGAAAAAAATCCCTCCATGGGGAATATTCGTAGCTTTCGTGTTTTGCACTGTGTGTTCTTGGATGAACTGGCTAGTGCTGGTCATACATGATTCCTTTTTTCGTCTGTTTATTTTACCTCATAGCGTATTAGTATGTCTGCTCTATACGCTGAAATTCGCAACTTAGAGTCCTTTAGCTCCACGTTATGATTGGCACTGAGGAGTCTCTATAGAGAATTGGTTGTAGCATATAGAATAATTTTGCATTCATCGGTGTGTCTTTTAGAGAGTGTGTCCTTGTGAGCATATCCTCACACTTTCTCCAGGACCGTAAAAGTTGCACTTTAAACCACTTACTTTTCAGTCTCTAATTTCTATACATTACACTTTCTAAACACTAATGATCACCTGAAACCTCGTCAATGTAAACTTGTCTTCAATTTATGTACAATCAATCCTACGACCTTTGAAACTTACACTCCTCACAAATGATTTTCCAGTTGGTGGTTCTACAATTTACCCTTCCAGTAGCGATTATTAAAGCAATCTAAACATGATTTAAATACACTGATTTGTTTGGCGGTTGACGACCACCTTTCAAGACATGGTGACTTGAGGATTCAGACTTGTACTCTGTCCATTTGAGTCAAATTTCAGTAGGCTTGACCGTTGAGCTCACGTATCACCCTTTCTTTGCAACGTTACAGTACACTTTTGCTGTCATTCTGATCTCTCATCTAGGATTCATTGGCGAGTATTATTGTCCCGCTGAAAGGCAGGAGAGACTCGTCGATACAGATGTTTTTTGAGGTCTGCAAACTCTCAAGCAGTTTCTGCTGACGGCCTAAACAGTATACAGATTTTGTGTAGCCTGTTTCTTCCGTCACATCTTGAATTGTGCGCCAAAAGGATGTTTTTAAGCAGTACCGTCACTTCAATAATATATAAATCGTAACGGCTTAAAGTTTAACATCAAAGGATAGTAACCGATGAATGTCTTGGTTTTTGCAATAGTTCTGGAAGCTCTTAATAACTCGAAAGACCGACTTTCTATGAACCTCGGCATAAATAGTTGATATATTTATTTATGAGATCTTATAAA